>CM076572.1:1261019036-1261276536 GCA_034641835.2 Pinus albicaulis
TACGCGGATATCCTTTATTAAACTTGCGTATACACAGATATCTAATTATTTCATTAGTCCTTCACTTAAATCATTTCATCATTTGATCATCAGATGTTTAATAAACAGTAAACATGTGCAGTAAGAACATAGTAAAACATCACACAGAAGCATCACACATGAACACCATGATTTTTAGGTGGAAACCAAGTCGGGAGAAAACCACCGCTGAGTTGCTCAGCCTCAATATTTTATTATAGAGAAAACATCTTACAACATATGTGTAGCGCAGACTTGACATGCTGTAAAGCCACCCACTGGCTCGTTTACCGACCTCTCTACGGAAGGGAGCTACGACCCACGACTCGTTTACCGGCCTCTCACGGAAGGAACGCTACGACCCCACGATCTCGTTTGACCTCACCTGGAAGGGAGCTACGACCCCCTGACTGAAGGCTACAACCCTCAGCACCACCTTGGACCATGTTTCATCAATTTTCACACTGGATCCAACAACTTCAATAGAACAACATTTGCAGGCCACGTATCATCATATTTTCAGACTGGACCCTTTCCATACTTTTAAGCACAAACATACATCACCAACAGATACTTATCAACACATATCAGATAACAGAAACACGGTAGAACAGATCAGATATTTCATACCCCTTGCTTCAGCAAACCCTAGTTTGAATACGCGCTTTCCCTTTACTGATGTCGCGTATACGCGCATAGATCCACACAAACCCGGCGTATGCTGGCCTGATTTCATTGCGCATACGCGCTTTCTATTCGACGAAGCGTGTGCCTGTGGCGCTTTAGCCTGTGACGAAATAAGTATAGATCTTCAGCATTACGGAGGCGCATACTTCTTGAACCAGGACATTCGGTTGATTGACCCTTTTACTTCAGACAGATGTTCGCCTCAATTCAGATCTAAGTCTTCCATAAGCAGAACTAGTAGATACAAGTGCATTTCAGATCTAGATCCCCTTCTTCATCATAGGTGCATCATACTTTCAGATTTATCTTCAAGTGTAACCCTTTCCATTCAGATCTACTTCAGAGAGAAGTATTCATTCAAGCTCAGACATCTTGCACCCACACTCATGATTTGCACAATGAAATTCTTCTCCTTATATATGTTTACCCTTTGTCAATACCATGAGCCCCCATTTTCAATACCATGGGCCAAACCAATACCATGAGCCCAAAACTACCTGGACGGGGTCAATTAGGCGGATCATTACCCAATACAATGGGTCAATACCATGGTGGTTACCCCTGGTTTTGCACTTTTGAGCGCTTTTACCCATACGCTACTTGGAACGTTATTTTCCGCGTGCATACGCGACTTCCCTTAGACAGATCCGCGTATACATAGAGACATACTCTTTTCATCATACTTTGAGCACATTCTGAATTCCTTTCTTCATTGCCTTCTGTACACACTGTAGATACATCATATTTTCTTCATCAAGAACATATTCTCTCAAGCACAACTTCATCAAGTAAGTTGTCATCATCCTCATCAAGTGGGTTGCCTTTCAAGGACAACACTCAGCATCATATTGTCAACAAACATCATATCACATCAGATTTACATCATTTACCAAGTCCATCAAGTCAAGAATAACTTCATCAGGTGGTTTGCCATCAAGGACAACACATGTCAACAGTCGCATGTCTTCATCTTCATTTAGTGGGTTGCCATCAAAGACAACACTCTGCATCATATTTCCAACAATCTCCCCCTTTGGACTTGATGGCAACCACGATGGTGTTTGGTTACCACAGCAGATAGATACCATGTCACTCTCCCAAATATGTCACTCTCCCAAAAATTTGACATCATTATCTTCTCTTCATTCAAACACCATGTCACTCTCCCCCTTTGACATCAAGGGCAAAGGGCGGATCAAAAACCAACACTCTCCCCCTGTTCTCCTCATGTGGAAGAAACATTCTGCAGATCTGATATGTGCTGAAGTGGCCAAGCTCCCCCTGAGTTCATGCTGAATCTTCAAACATATTTGTCAATGAAGTACATGACTCTATGAACTTCCTATCACCAAAGACTCATACTTACATTAATTATCCATCCAAGTGGATTTACATATGAGACTCAACTACCCAACCAAGTGGGTTTACAAATTTGACTCAGCTACCCAACCAAGTGGGTTTACAAAAATTGACTCAGCGACCCAACCAAGTGGGTTTACAAAAATTGACTCAGCTACCCAACCAAGTGGGTTTACAAAAAGTGACAAGTCCTTACATGACTGAATATTTACAATTTTACAACATGTGTCTCAACAAGACCTTTTCAACAAATTACAAAGATGACTATTTAAGACCAACATCAGAAAGTCCTCAAGAAAGAGAACAAATTTCAGAACCAACATAATGCCAAAAATGCATTATACTCAGCAAAAGCCAATGCTCCCCCTGAATCAGAGCATCCAAGCATCCTTTCCAAATGACTAAGGCTCCCCCTTAGTTTGTGCATCCTGAAATCAAATCATCAAGGCATCTTCATTAAAATATTAGAAACAGAATTATGAGAGCTGGTACACCACCAGAGATACCAAACAGCACAGCAGTTGTGCTGAAGAGAGCTGAACCAACCAAAAATTGTCAGCAACCAACCATACGCGGTTTTCTGTGCAGGAACTAGCTATATCTGCTTGTGTTTCGAGAAACACCAGTATCCACTGCATCTTCTAAAAATTATGTAGATTTGTTCTTTTGACTGGCAGAAAACACTCCCAGCTTCTGTCTTAGATACTCGAACGCTTCCCTGGGCAGAGGTTTAGTAAAGATATCAGCAGCTTGTTCTTTGGAGGTAACATACTCCAACTTCACTTTGTGCTCAAGCACTTGTTCACGTAGGAAATGATATTTGATGGGAATGTGCTTGGTTTTCGAATGCATAACAGGATTCTTTGAGATACTGATGGCACTTGTATTATCACACATAATAGAGATAGGAGTTGCACATTTGATTTGAAAATCTTGCAAGGTTTGCATCATCCATAGAAGTTGAGTGCAACAAGATGCGACAGCTACATACTCTGCTTCAGCTGTTGATAAGGCAATAGAATTTTGCTTCTTGCTGAACCAAGATACTAACCGGGGCCCCATGTAAAATGCACCACCACTAGTACTTTTCCGATCATCAACACTTCCAGCCCAATCTGCATCAGTGTAAGCATGAAGAGTAAGATCAACATCCTTTGGATACCATAGACCAAAGTCTTGAGTTCCTTGTAGATATTTGAATATCCTTTTGACGGCCTGAAGGTGAGACTCTTTTGGATTAGCTTGGAATCGTCCAACAATCCCAACAGCATGCCTAATGTCTGGTCTGGTCCCAGTGAGATAATGTAGACTTCCAATCATCGATCTGTATTCTGGTTGATTCACAGTGGGAGAATCATCATTAGAACTGAGACTGCATCCGGTTATCATTGGTGTACTTACAGGTTTGCATTCTTCCATGCCATACTTTTTCAGAATTTGCTTAAGATATTTTGCTTGTGATAGAAATATACCATCTGCAGCTTGATGCACTTGCAAGCCAAGAAAGAATGTTAGTTCCCCAAGTAAAGACATTTCAAATTCTTGCTGCATGACAGAGGCAAATTTTTGACTCATAGATTCTTCGTTACTCCCAAAAATGATGTCATCAACATATACAACCACAATCAATAGCTTGTCATTTTCAACTTTTGTGTATAAGTTGCTATCAGCAAACCTTTTTGAAAATCCTTGTTGATGAAGATATTTGTCAAGACGATAATACCAAGCCCTTGGAGCTTGTTTGAGACCATATAGAGCCTTTTTAAGTCTACAAACAAGATTTGCATCATTTCCCAAAATGAATCCTTCTAGTTGTTCTATATATACTTCTTCTTCTAGATCACCATTAAGAAAAGCAGATTTAACATCCATTTGATAAACTTTGATGTGTTGATAACTTGAAAAAGCAAGAAACATTCTTATGGCTTCAAGTCTAGCTACAGGAGCAAAAGTTTCTTCAAACTCTATACCTTCTTGTTGAGTATACCCTTTGCAAACCAGTCTAGCTTTGTTTCTTACAACATCCCCATTCTCATTTAACTTATTCTTGAAAATCCATTTAGTTCCAATGACATTTTTGTCATGAGGTCTTGGAACCAAATCCCAAGTGTCATTTTTTTTCAATTTGAACAAGTTCGTCATCCATGGCTTGCCTCCAACATTCATATTTGCTAGCTTCATTAACATTGTGTGGTTCAATTGTGGATATGAGTGCCAAATCATTAGAAGATCCTACAAGAGTTCTCCTTGTTCGTACACCAGATTCTTTGTCACCCAAAATTTGAGATTCGGGATGATTCTTTTGAACATATCTGGATGGAGCTTTTTCAGATAGATCATCTTCAGGTTCTTCATTGGATCCACTGTCTATATCATTTCCATCTGATGTAGAAGGCCATATGTCGCTATCATCTTCTTTTGTTGTTTGTTTTTCTTCTTTAGGAGCTGCAGGAGACTCATCATAACAACATCAATACATTCAACAACCTTTTGAAGCCTTTTATTGTAACATGTGTATGCTTTGCTTGAAGATGTGTAACCAATAAATATCCCTTCATCTGATCTAGGTTCAAACTTGCCAAGCTTTTCATCATTATTTTTGATAAAGCATTTACTTCCAAAAACTTTAAAATGCTTCACAGTGGGAGAATTACCATACCAGAGTTCATAAGGAGTTTTGTCACTATTTACCCGAACATGAGCCTTGTTGAGAATGTTAACAGCTGTAAATGTTGCTTCACTCGAGAACATGTTAGAAATTCCAGAATCAGCTAGCATAGCTCTATCCATTTGAACAATTGTTCTATTCATTCTTTCTGCTACGCCATTTTGTTGTGGAGTGCCTGCTACAGAGAATTGTCTTTTTATGCCATGTTGTTCACAAAATTCAAAGAATTCATTTGATGAATATTCTCCTCCTCGATCAGATCTAAGACACTTGATTTTTAGATCTAATTCATTTTTTGCCAATGCTTTGAAGCTCTGAAATTTTTCAAATGCTTGATCTTTGTGTTTAATGAACCCGATCCAACACATTCTAGAGTAGTCATCAATAAATAAGATATAGTATTCTTCCCCACGTAATGACCTTTTCCTCATAGGTCCACAGATATCAGTATGAATAAGTTCAAGAGGCTTACTTGATGATCCTTCTTTGGCATTAAATCGAACTCTGGTCTGCTTACCAAATTGACAAGATTTGCATATGATACTTTCTGGAAGATTGACTTTTGGAAGACCACGAACAGCTTGAAGTCTGCTTGCTTTGTTGATTTGAGAGAAACTCAGATGCCCCAGCCTTCTATGCCATAGCCAATTTTCTGAAGATTTGCTCAAGTAACATTGATCTATGCCGTTTAGTACATACAGGTTGCTTGGATTTCTTTTTCCTTTTATAATGATTCTACCTGTATCAAGATCACGAACCACACATTTTTTGGAACTGAAGACCACTTCTGCACCTTGATCACACATTTGACTAACACTTAACATGTTATGCCTTAATCCATCAACATACATGACATCTTTAGCCTTTACTTTTTCTTTTAGAAATACTGACCCTTTTCCTTTAATTACAGCAGGAGTATCATTTCCAAATGTAACTTTCTTTTCTTTTTCTAGAGCATTATAAGTATGAAGTTTGCTTTTGTCACTTGTCATGTGTCTTGAGCACCCACTATCGATGTACCATTGATTTTATTCACCTTCTGCAAATAATGCTATCCCACAATTTTCAACTGGCGGTTCTTTCTTTTTCCACACTTTAGAGCTTGAGGGAACATGTTCTTTTGGCTGGATTTTGTTCCTGCATTCAGATTCTTCATGACCAAAGTTGTTACAATAAGTACATTCAACTTCGCTTTGAAGAGGAGAAAAATTGTTATAGGTATTCTTCTTTGGTTCAGTATCCAACCTTTTCTTTCTTGCTTCTCTTGTCATGATGGTTTTATATGCAACACATTGAATAGCTTTATGGCCAAAATTGTGACAAGTGAAACATTGCCCATTGAAATAGAAATTTCTGCGGTCATGGAATCTTCTATTTGAATTTACCTGTCGGTTGTAGTGTCTTTCAAAGCTATCCTTGTTAGTGCACCTTGAATTGAGATGGTCCTGCTTTCCCTGTAGAGATTCTTTATTCCCTTTCTGAGTGACTGAATGATGTAAACCACCTGTAACTGCTTTTAGATAATTTGGTGCTGAAGTTTGAGAAGATTCTCCGGTATATCCAAGACCTGTCTTTATAAGAGGAGAACGTTGTATCTTGATGATCTCATCTAAGGTTTCAGATCCTTTAGCAAATCTAAGATTCAAGGTTTTTGCTTTCTCAACTTCTTTTCTTTGACTTACCACTTCACATTCTAGTTTTTCAATATGTTTCTTTGCTTCTTCAAGCTGTTTTTCAATGGTCTCTCTGATTATCTTTTGTTCTTCTAAGCGAAGTTTGAGTTGATTATTTTCTTCAAGAAAATCATTTTCCTCTAGAGCATCCATAAAAGTATCCTTTTCTTCCTTTTGTTCAAATGCCATGAGAAGTCTAAGATCTTCTTCACATTCTTCCTCACTATTAGATGACTCATCACTATCTTCATTAGCATAGTAGCTTTTCTTAGAGCTAGATCGATTCTTATTCCTTTTTACTACTTCTTTTCTTTTATAAGGACATTTTGCAGCATAATGACCAACTTTACCACACTCAAAACATTTGAAGGGAAGCTTACCTTTGAATCTTCCAGTGCCTAGTTGGAGCTTTCTCATGAAATTTGCTTCTTCTTCATCGGATACATAGCTGGATTCTTTGACAACCTCCTTTTCCTTTCCTTTTGTAGATGCCTTAAAAGCAGCTTCTCTTATTTGAGAAGGACCTCCTTGTCTCATTTCAAAAGCAGTCAGAGTACCATGTAATTGAACAATAGTAAGCGCTTGCAGATCTTGCCTTTCTTCAATAGCTGAAACTTTAGAGTCAAATTTTGAAGTCAAGGATCGTAAGACCTTTTCCACCAGAGTAGTATCAGTTATGGTTTCCCCCAAATTTCTCATTCGATTTACAATATCATCCAGACGAAGAAAGAAACTGGCAACACTCTCATCACTATGCATCTTCAAATTTTCATATTCAATTCTAAGAGTTTGGAGTTTTGCATTTTTTACCTTTGTGTCTCCTTCATAGCTTAGAATGATTTTGTCCCATATTTCTTTTGCTGAATGTAGCTGCATCACTTTAGCAAATTATGATTCAGACATGCTTCCTAGCAAGACATTTACTGCTTTGGCATTGGTTTCATACTTCTTCCTTTCTGCTGCATCGGTAGGAATACTTGCCGGGTATTGATAACCTTCTTCCACGATTGCCCATACATCTGCACCAAGACTTTGCAGATATGCTTTTGTACGTACCTTCCAGAATATCAGAGTGCTTCCATTGAATAGAGGTGGCTTTATAGACATTACTCCTTCTTGACTTCCCATTGCGACGGATCTCCTTTAAGCGATCAAGCTTCTGCACAAGGACCTGCTCTGATACCAATTGTTGGGAAAAATACTGAGAGGGGGGGGTGAATCAGTATTTACTGCATATTCAGAACTTTTTACTTTTATTTACTTCAAAACCCATACGCTACTTTACTTCAGCAGACTTGCGTATATACGCGGATATCCTTTATTAAACTTGCGTATACACAGATATCTAATTATTTCATTAGTCCTTCACTTAAATCATTTCATCATTTGATCATCAGATGTTTAATAAACAGTAAACATGTGCAGTAAGAACATAGTAAACCATCACACAAGCATCACACATGAACACCATGATTTTTAGGTGGAAACCCAAGTCGGGAGAAAACCACCGCTGCAGTTGCTCAGCCTTCAATATTTTATTATAGAGAAAACATCTTACAACATATGTGCTGGCGCAGACTTGACCAGCACGCAGGCACCCACCTGCGCTCGTTTACCGGCCTCTCCTGGAAGGGAGCTACGACCCCCTGACTCGTTTACCAGCCTCTCCTGGAAGGGAGCTACGACCCCCGATCTCGTTTACCAGCCTCACCTGGAAGGGAGCTACAACCCCCTGACTGAAGGCTACAACCCTCAGCACCACCTTGGACCACGTTTCATCAATTTTCACACTGGATCCAACAAATTCAATAGAACACCACTTGCAGGCCACATTTCATCATATTTTCATACTGGACCCTTTCCATACTTTTAAGCTCAAACATACAACCAAACTGATACAGACAACTCAGCATTGTAGAATACAGATAGCAGAAATACAGCAGAATAGATCAGACATTTCTTACCACAGTCTTCAGCAAACCCTAGTTTGCATACATGCTTTCCTTTCACTGATGTCGCGTGTATACGCGCTTCCGTCCACACAAACCAGCGTATACTTCAGTACAAATTTCATTGCGCATACGCGCTTTCTTTTCAGCGAAACCGCGTGTATACGCGCTTCTTCTACGGCAAAGTAGCGTATAGATCTTCAACCATTACAAAAATGCATACTTATTCAGATTAGACATTCAATTCAGATTCAACCCTTTTACTTCAGACAGATGTTCGCCTCAATTCAGATCTAAGTCTTCCATAAGCAGATCTAGTAGATACAAGTGCATTTAAGATCTAGATCCCCTTCTTCATCATAGGTGCATCATACTTTCAGATTTATCTTCAAGTGTAACCCTTTCCATTTAGATCTACTTCAGAGAGAAGTATTCATTCAAGCTCAGACATCTTGCACCCACTCTCATCATTTGCACAATGAATTTCTTCTCCTTATATATGATTACCCTTTATCAATACCATGAGCCCCTTTTTCAATACCATGGATCAAAACAATACCATAAGCCCAAAACTATCTGGACGGGGTCAATTTAGGCGGATCATTACCCAATTCAATGGGTCAATACCATGGTGATTACCCTTGGTTTTGCACTTTTTGAGCGCTTTAGCCCATACGCTACTTGGAACGTTCCTTTCCGCGTGTATACGCGATGTCCCCTAGGCCAATCCGCGTATACCAAGAGACACACTCTTTTTCATCATACTTTGAGTATATTCTGAAATCCTTTTTTCATGCATACTGTACACACTGTAGATACATTATATTTTCTTCATCAGGAACAAATTCTCTTAAGCACAACTTCATCAAGTAAGTTTTCATCATCTTCATCAAGTGGGTTTCCTTTCAAGGGACAACACTCAACATCATAATATCAATAAGCATCATATCACCTCAGATTTACATCATTTACCAGGCCCATCAAGTCAAGAATAACATCATCAGGTGGATTGCCATCAAGGACAACACAAGTCAATAGTCGCATGTCTTCATCTTCATTTAGTGGGTTGCCATCAAGGACAACACTCTGCATCATATTTCCAACAATCTCCCCCTTTGGACTTGATGGCAACCACGATGGTGTTTGGTTACCACAGCAGATAGATACCATGTCACTCTCCCAAAAATTTGACATCATTATCTTGCAGTTCGTGGATCTCAAACACCATGTCCTCTCCCCCTTGACATCAAGGGCAAGGGCGAATCAAACAACACTCTCCCCACACAATTTCTCCTCATGGAAGAAACATTACGAGATGCGATATGTGTGCTTGAAGTGGCCAAGCTCCCCCTGAGTTCATGCTGAATCTTCAAACATATTTGTCAATGAAGTACATGACTTTATGAACTTCCTATCACCAAAGACTCATACTTACATTAATTATCCATCCAAGTGGATTTACATATGAGACTCAACTACCCAACCAAGTGGGTTTACAAATTTGACTCAGCTACCCAACCAAGTGGGTTTACAAAAATTGACTCAGCGACCCAACCAAGTGGGTTTACAAAAATTGACTCAGCTACCCAACCAAGTGGGTTTACAAAAAGTGACAAGTCCTTACATGACTGAATATTTACAATTTTACAACATGTGTCTCAACAAGACCTTTTCAACAAATTACAAAGATGACTATTTAAGACCAACATCAGAAAGTCCTCAAGAAAGAGAAAAAATTTCAGAACCAACATAATGCCGAAAATGCATTATACTCAGCAAAAGCCAATGCTCCCCCTGAATCAGAGCATCCAAGCATCCTTTCCAAATGACTAAGGCTCCCCCTTAGTTTGTGCATCCTGAAATCAAATCATCAAGGCATCTTCATCAAAATATTAGAAACAGAATTATGAGAGCTGGTACACCACCAGAGATACCAAACAGCACAGCAGTTGTGCTGAAGAGAGCTGAACCAACCAAAAATTGTCAGCAACCAACCATACGCGGTTTTCTGTGCAGGAACTAGCGTATATACGCGACTGTGTTTCAGGAAACCTGCGTATCCACTACCATCTTCTAAAAATTATGCAGATTTGTTCTTTTGACTGGCAGAGAACACTCCCAGCTTCTGTCTTAGATACTCGAACGCTTCCCTGGGCAGTGGTTTGGTAAAGATATCAGCAGCTTGTTCTTTGGAAGTAACATACTCCAACTTTACTTTTTGCTCAAGCACTTGTTCACGTAGGAAATGATATTTGATGGGAATGTGCTTGGTTTTCGAATGCATAACAGGATTCTTTGAGATACTGATGGCACTTGTATTATCACACATAATAGAGATAGGAGGTGAACATTTGATTTGAAAGTCTTGTAAAGTTTGCATCATCCAAAGAAGTTGAGTGCAAGATGATGCGGCAGCTACATATTCTGCTTCTGTGGTAGATAAGGCAATAGAGTTTTGCTTCTTGCTGAACCAAGATACTAACTGGGGCCCCATATAGAATGCACCACCACTAGTACTTTTACGATCATCAACATTTCCATTAATCTGCATCGGTGTAAGCATGAAGAGTAAGATCGGCATCCTTTGGATACCATAGACCAAAGTCTTGAGTTCCTTGTAGATATTTGAATATCCTTTTCACGGCCTGAAGGTGAGACTCTTTTGGATTAGCTTGGAATCGTCAAACAATCCCAACAGCATGCATAATGTCTGGTCTGGTCCCAGTGAGATAAAGTAGACTTCCAATCATCGATCGTATTGGTTGATTCTGGTGGGAGAATCATCATTGGAAGCTGGGCGCATCAGGTTATCATTGGTGTACTTACGAAGGGTTTGCATTCTTCCATGCCATACTTCTTCGAGATTTTGCTTAAGATATTTTTCTTGGCGATAGGAAATATACCATCTGCTGATTGATGCACTTGCAAGCCAGAAAAGAATGTTAGTTCCCCAAGTAAAGACATTTCAAATTCTTCTTTGCATGACGAGAAGCAAATATTTGACTCAAAGATTCTTCGTTACTCCCAAAAATGATATCATCAACATATACAACTCTGATCAATAGTTTGTCATTTTCAACTTTTGTGTATAGTTGCTATCAATGAGAACCTTTTGAAAATCCTTGTTGATGAAGATATTTGTCAAGATGATAATACCGGAGCCCTTAGACTTGTTTGAGACAATATAAAGCCTTTTTAAGCCTACAAACAAGTTTTTCATCATTTCCCAAAACGAATCCTTCTGATTGTTCTATATAAACTTCTTCGTTTAGATCACCATTGAGAAAAGCAGATTTAACATCCATTTGATAAAATTTGATTTGTTGGAAGCTTGAAAATGCAAGAAACATTCTTATGGATTCAAGTCTGGCTATAGGAGCAAAGGTTTCTTCAAAGTCTATACCTTCTTATTGAGCATACCCTTTGCACACAAGTCTAGCTTTATTTCTTATAACATCCCCATTGTCATTTAACTTGTTTTTGAATATCCATTTCGTTCCAATGACATTTTTATCATGAGGCCTTGGTACTAATTCCCAAGTGTGATTCTTTTCAATTTGATCAAGCTCTTCATTCATGGATTGAATCCAACATTCATCTTTGCTAGCTTCATTGACATTGTGTGGTTCAATTGTGGATATGAGTGCCAAATGAATTAGAAGATCCCACTAGAGTTCTCCTCGTTCGTACACCCGATTCCTTGTCTCCCAAAATTCGAGATTCAGGATGATTATTTTGAACATATCTGGATGGAGCTTTTTCAGATAGTTCATTTTCAGATTCTTCATTGGATCCACTGTTTACATCATTTCTATTTGATGTAGAAGGCCATAAGTCACCATCATCTTCTTTTGTTGTTTGTTTTTATTCTTTAGGAACTGCAGGAGACTCATCAATAACAACATCAATACATTCAACAATCTTTCGAAGCCTTTTATTGTAACATGTGTATGCTTTGCTTGAAGATGAGTAACCAAGAAATATCCCTTCATCTGATCTAGGTTGAGCTTGCAAAGTTTCCATCATTATTTTTGATAAAGCATTTACTTCCAAAAACTTTAAAATGCTTCACAGTGGGAGAGTTACCATACCAGAGTTCATATGGAGTTTTGTCACTATTTACCCGAACATGAGCCTTGTTGAGAATGTTAGCTGCTGTATGTGCTGCTTCACTCCAGAACATGTCAAGAATACCAGAATCAGCAAGCATAGCTCTAGCCATTTGAACAATTGTTCTATTCATTCTTTCTGCTACACCATTTTGTTGTGGAGTGCATGCTACAAAGAACTTTCTTTTTATGCCATGTTGTTCACAAAATTCAAAGAATTCATTTGATGAATATTCTCCTCCTCGATCAGATCTAAGACACTTGATTTTTAGATCTAATTCATTTTCTGCCAAAGCTTTGAAGCTCTGAAATTTTTCAAATGCTTGATCTTTATGTTTAATGAACCCAGATCAACACATTCTAGAGTAGTCATCAATAAATAAGATATAGTATTCATCCCCATGTAATGACCTTTTCCTCATAGGTCCACAGATGTCAGTATGAATGAGTTCAAGAGGCTTACTTGATGATCCTTCTTTGGCATTGAATCGTACTCTGGTCTGCTTACCAAATTGACAAGATTTGCATATGATACTTTCTGGAAGATTGACCTTGGGAAGATCACGAACAGCTTGAAGTCTGCTTGCTTTGTTGATTTGAGAGAAACTCAGATGTCCCAGCCTTCTATGCCATAGCCAATTTTCTGAAGATTTGCTCAAGTAACACTGATCTATGCTGTTTAGTACATATAGGTTGCTTGGATTTCTTTTTCCTTTTATAATGATTCTACCTGTATCAAGATCACGAACCACACATTCTTTGGAACTGAAGACTACTTCTGCACCTTGATCACACATTTGACTAACACTTAACAGGTTATGCCTTAATCCATCAACATACATGACATCTTTAGCCTTCACTTTTTCTTTTAGAAATACTGACCCTTTTCCTTTAATTACAGCAGGAGTATCATTTCCAAATGTAACTTTCTTTTTCTTTTCTAGAGCATTATAAGTATGAAGTTTGCTTTTGTCACCTGTCATGTGTCTTGAGCACCCACTATCGATGTACCATTGATTTTCTTCACCTTCTGCAAATAATGCTATCCCACAATTTTCAATCGGCGGTTCTTTCTTTTTCCACACTTTAGAGCTTGAGGGAACATGTTCTTTTGGCTGGATCTTGTTCCTGCATTCAGATTCTTCATGGCCAAAGTTATTGCAATAAGTACATTCAACTTCACTTTGAAGAGGAGAAAAATTTTTATAGGTATTCTTCTTTGGTTCAGTATCCAACCTTTTCTTTCTTGCTTCTCTTGTCATGATGGTTTTATATGCAACACATTGAATAGCTTTATGACCAAAATTGTGACAAGTGAAACATTGCCCATTGAAATAGAAATTTCTGCGGTCATGGAATCTTCTATTTGAATTTACCTGTCGGTTGTAGTGTCTTTCAAAGCTATCCTTGTTAGTGTACCTTGAATTGAGATGGTCCTGCTTTCCCTGTAGAGATTCTTTATTCCCTTGCTGAGTGACTGAATGATGTAAACCACCTGTAACTGCTTTTAGATAATTTGGTGCTGAAGTTTGAGAAGATTCTCCGGTATATCCAAGACCTATCTTTATAAGAGGAGAACGTTGTATCTTGATGATCTCATCTAAGGTTTCAGATCCTTTAGCAAATCTAAGATTCAAGTTTTTTGCTTTCTCAAATTCTTTTCTTTGACTTACCACTTCACATTCTAGTTTTTCAATATGCTTCTTTGCTTCTTCAAGCTCTTTTTCAATGGTCTCCCTGATTATCTTTTGTTCTTCTAAGCGAAGTTTGAGTTGATTATTTTCTTCAAGAAAATCATTTTCCTCTAGAGCATCCATAAAAGTATCCTTTTCTTCCTTTTGTTCAAATGCCATGAGAAGTCTAAGTTCTTCTTCACAATCTTCCTCACTATTAGATGACCCATCACTATCTTCATTAGTATAGTAACTTTTCTTAGAGCTAGGTCGGTTCTTATTCCTTCTTACTACTTATTTTCCTTTATAAGGACATTTTGCAGCATAATGACCAACTTTTCCACACTCAAAACATTTTAAGGGAAGCTTACCTTTGAATCTTCCAGTACCTAGTTGGAGCTTTCTCACGAAATTTGCTTCTTCTTCATCGGATATATAGCTGGAATCTTTGACAACTTCCTTTTCCTTCCCTTTTGTAGATGCCTTAAAAGCAGCTTCTCTTATTTGAGAAGGACCTCCTTGTCTCATTTCAAAAGCAGTCAGAGTACCATGTAATTGAACAATAGTAAGCGATTGCAGATCTTGCCTTTCTTCAATAGTTGAAACTTTAGAGTCAAATTTTGAAGTCAAGGATCTTAAGACCTTTTCCACCAGAGTAGTATCAGTTATGGTTTCACCCAAATTTCTCATTTGATTTACAATATCATCCAGATGAAGAAAGAAACTGGCAACACTCTCATCACTATGCATTTTCAAATTTTCATATTCAATTCTAAGAGTTTGGAGTTTTGCACTTTTTACCTTTGTGTCTCCTTCATAGCTTAGAATGATTTTGTCCCATATTTCTTTTGCTGAATGTAGCTGCATCACTTTAGCAAATTCTGATTCAGACATGCTTCCTAGCAAGACATTTACTGCTTTGGCATTGGTTTCATACTTCTTCCTTTCAGCTGCATCAGTAGGAATATCTGCCGGATATTGATAACCTTCTTGTACGATTGCCCATACATCTGCACCAAGACTTTGCAGATATGCTTTTGTTCGTACCTTCCAGAAAATCAGATTGCTTCCATTGAATAGAGGTGGCTTTATAGACATTACTCCTTCTTGACTTCCCATTAAATGATTTCCTTCAAAAGCGTCAGCTTAAGAAGGACAACTCATTTTAAATTGTTGGGATAAATCTTGAGAGGGGGGTGAATCAGTATTTACAGCATATTCAAAACTTTTTACTTTTCTTTACTTCAAAACCCATACGCTACTTTCCTGAAGAAGACTCGTGTATATACGCGGATACCCTTTATTAAACTTGCGTATACACAGAGAACTAATTATGTCATTAATTCTTCACTTAAACCATTCCATCATTTATTCATCAGATATTCAATAAACAGTAAACATGTGCAGTAAGAACAGAATAAACCATCACACAAAGCATCACACATGAACACCAGGATTTTTGGGTGGAAACCCAAGTCGGGAGAAAACCACCGCTGCAGTTGCTCAGCCTTCAATATTTTATTATAGAGAAAACATCTTACAACATATGTGCTGGCGCAGACTTGACCAGCACGCAGGCACCCACCTGCGCTCGTTTACCAGCCTCTCCTGGAAGGGAGCTCCAACCCCCTGACTCGTTTAACAGCCTCTCCTGGAAGGGAGCTACGACCCCCCGATCTCGTTTACCAGCCTCACCTGGAAGGGAGCTACGACCCCCTGACTGAAGGCTACAACCCTCAGCACCACCTTGGACCACGTTTCATCAATTTTCACACTGGATCCAACAATTTCAATAGACCACCACTTGCAGGCCACATTTCATCATATTTTCATACTGGACCCTCTCCAATCTTTTAAGCTCAAACATACACCCAAACTGATACAGACAACTCAGCACTGTAGAATACAGATAGCAGAAATACAGCAGAATAGATCAGACATTTCTTACCACAGTCTTCAGCAAACCCTAGTATGAATACGCGCTTTCCTTTCACTGATGTCGCGTGTATACGCGCTTCCGTCCACACAAACCAGCGTATACTTCAGTACAAATTTCATTGCGCATACGCGCTTTCTCTACAGCGAAGCCGCGTGTATACGCGCTTCTTCTGCGGAAAAATAGCGTATAGATCTTCAACCATTACAGAGCTGCATACTTCTTCAGATCAGACATTCAGTTCAGATTCGACCCTTTTACTTCAGACAGATGTTCGCCTCAATTCAGATCTAAGTCTTCCATAAGCAGATCTAGTAGATACAAGTGCATTTGAGATCTAGATCCCCTTCTTCATCCTTTGGTGCATCATACTTTCGGATCTCGGATTTATCTTCAAGTGTAACCCTTTCCATTGAGATCTACTTCAGAGAGAAGTATTCATTCAAGCTCAGACATCTTGCACCCACCTCATATTGTGCACAATGAATTTCTTGAAATCCTAGAAATATTAGTGTGTTATAATGAAGATTTGGTTCGAAAAGTACTCATAGAACATCTCAATAACTAATTAAAGAAATTAATAATGAACTCATGAAGCATGTGAATTTGTTATACAATTAATGTATAGTAAGTAGTTCTTGGTACAACCATGGAGCATAATGCACATTTAAGCTGGAAAGCTTAAAGAGCTTTGAGTTGTCACAAAGTGTAAGAGCCTTTTTTTTGGATTCCCATGAACCTGGAAATTAACATATATGGATAAACAAGATGTAACATTATGCTTAAATGTATCTAGGCATTCTGGGTGGTGTAATATGTATTCTCTTTCACCTAAATAGAAATAAAGTTACTTAGAAAATATAAAGTATAAAGTAAATTTTTAGGCTTAATTTCTCATCAATTATCTAATTGAAAGAGTTGATCAACTTTGATGTATTTTACATAAAAATATTTTAATAGGTATTTTGATGCAGGAGCATTAGAGCTTCCAAGTCATCAAACACTTTGAGACAAATCGGGTTTCAATATGGAAAAAAGACTTTTATTTCTTTGTTGTAAATAATTTTAATTTATAAAACAGTTATGGATAGAGATAAAACAACATAGATAAGATTTTAGCAAGAGAAACTGCCTTTTGAGGCATGAGATATTTGGGGGATAATGATTTGTAAATTGTCATGGATATACCACTAGACAATTCGTCACAAAAAATTTGATAATAATATATTAAAATACTGAAATTTTACACTTACATTTTTATTAAAATTATAGATTTGTAGTTTTAACTGTAATTAGTGCATGCATGCGTATATAAATTATGTAGAAAAGTATAGAATGAAAAAAGAAGCTCACACACACATAATTCATAATGTTAAAATTAGGCAACTACAGTCAAATTCCACCTTGGAGAACTCAAATGTCATAGATGATGTTTGCATTGAATTCCTCTTTTCGAGAGGAAAAAAATCAACCTAAAGATCACCTTATTTGGACAAGCAAAAGTTGGTTTTTGAATTTATTTATTAACTCATGTATATTGGGTTAGGTCGGCCTCAACCCCAAGTGGACCCTCATGGAAACCTATAAATAGAAGAGACCTCAAGCTCATTTGGACACATTGATTAAGATGTATTAATCTCTTGTATTTTTCCTTGGCTTGTACAAGTTTTGCGAAAAAAGTTCGCTCAGAGGTTTGAAATCACAGGTCCAAAGCTCACACAAAATATAGGGTTTCTGTTCTAGCCGCAGGCATAAAAATAGTGGATTCGGGCTATAATTGCAGGCTTGATATGGGCATGGTAGTGGCTAGGGACCCATAGCTATAGGCAAAAAGTGTTATGCCTATGGCTAGGGATTTAGAGAAGGATTGGGCTGTGCTCACCCATAACCATAGGAACAAAGTGCTATGATAGCGGCCAAGGACCCATAACTGCGAGCACAAAGTGTATGGTAGCAGATATGGCCTCAGAGATGAATCTACATTACTTTGAAGTTTCTGCTCAGTGACAACAATGTTAAAAAAATATTCTACAGGCAGTGACAGTATATTACAATCATCAGAATCAGAGTTTAGATGTGTTTCATGGATATTCTAGTTGTTGTGAAGATATGGATCATTGTACTCTCTTTTGCTGAATCATTTGATGAAAATATATTAGAGGAAGAATTTGAAAGGGTTTTCCCCATATTGGGTTTTTCCCTGGTCTCCTACTAATCCTGGTGTCTCTATGTGTGCATGATTTTCTTCCTAAGTTCCTTTATATTCCGCTGCATTGATGATGATGTTATTGTTATTTCTACATAGTTGCATATGCTGATGAATAATAATGTAAATCTGAATAATGCTATGATGTTATGGGGTGAACTTAATGTGTTAATGATGAAATGAAATTATCAAAGAAAATTTCAATATAGCCCTATGTTAAATTAACACACAATATATGCTCTCTGGGAAACCCTTTCGGTAGAAAAACCCAGTTGGAAGGTGAGGCCACTTTTCTCTCTTTCTCTGTCTGGAGATATAGATGCAGGTATAAATAAGTGATGCATGTGGCTCGTGGGTTGCTACAGTGTACATATCCTCTCTATGTGCTCTACCTCCTATCTCTCCTGGCTATCTTTTCTCAGGTGTGGAACAAAATTCTATCGAAAGAAGGGAATACATCTTCCTCCTAGTGGCCCGATTATAACACAACCCGATAGCATACTAGTGGTTAATTTTGACTACATCAAATCTTAACTAGAGTTACAATATATACTATTCTAGAGTATTTCACATCATAATCACATGGCTATCCCATTTTCCATGAATAATGGTGGCTGACGCAACATCCTCCCAAAATATAGGTGTGAAAACAAGAAAGTCAAATTCTGAGTGGCATAACTTTGCATATAGACTCTGATTGGCACATTTCTTACGCTATTGAAAATATATCTATGTGTAGAATAACAAGAAGTGGCATGGCACTAAAGTGACAAATTTTTACCCCCAAAAAACATCATTTGATGCCTCAAAATGCTCCTAGAAGGTTTCAGACCCTGTTTTTCCAAAATGGGTCTCGTAGGTAAAAACGGTATTGTGCATTGATTCCTCCACTTTTTCCACTCCAAATGAATCTAGATGAATGAAAAAAATATAATGATCCAATCTGGATCACACCTCCCCATTTTGAGAGGATTTTGGTCCCCAAACGATACTAAATGAGGCGAGGAAATTTTTCCTCCACCTTCTCTCTAGTGTACCATTTAAATTTTCCTGGAATTTGTCCCTTCAAACCAATATGCCAAAGGTCATGCTGCCCCTGTCTTGTAATTCTAGACCTCTTTTGCAAAACTGTGTCTTCTGTCAACTCTTCATGAGCATATGGTGCCAAATCCTCCATAGAAGGTAGGACATGTTCCTCTTCTTGATCTAGTATGGAAGGCTCACAGAGTTTCAAATTATCTACATTCACAACTTAGTAAATGTAGATATATGGTGGTAAACTTAGTCGATAGGAATTATCACTCACCTTTTCCAGTATCTCAAAGGGACCATACCTCATAGCCTTGATTTTATTACCAGGCCCCTGCAACCTCTCCTTGTTCAATTGTAACCATATTATGTCTCCCATCGTGAATGGTTTCTCTGTTATGTGTTGATCATGCCTGGCATTATACTTCTCTCGTGACTCCTACAATGTTTCTTATACCGATGGATGGATTTTCCTGATCTTCTCTATAAAATTTTCAGCCCTCAGAGCATCTCTTGTAATATATTTCCTCATTCCTCCTTGCTACCCCCATATGCCATGTCCAATGGTGAAGGAAAAAATATCCAAAACAAGTTTTAAATGGGGACGTTCCTGTAGAAGTGTGGACTATTCTGTTTTAATAATTTTGTATATATACCATATTTTCATCCCAGGTCTATAGATGATTCTGGTTGTATCCCCTTAAAATATTCACCAAAGTCCAGTTGACTACTATTAACTCATTCTTCTGTGGATGGAATGTGGTAGATCTCTTCAAATTCATGTCCATATTTTTCGATAATGTAGTCCAGAATGCACTGAGAAATATTGTATCCCAATATGAAATGATGCTCCTTGGTATCCCAAAGTGCACCAAGACCTGTTGAAAGAAAAATTTTGCTACTTATTTCTCGTTGATGGTATTTTTATAGGGAATTAGAACACACATATTTCTGAACCTGTCAACTACCATGAACAGGTAGTCATGTCCCTTCTTGGTTATTAGCAAACCTCCCACAAAGTCCATGCAAATGATTTCCCAAGGACGAGTAGGTATAGGTAAGGGATGATATATAACATGTTTCTTGTTACTAGGCTTGCTGGTAAAACAAAGCATGCATCCTCTTATGAAAATAGCTACCTTCACTTTCATATTGGGCCAATAAACATACCTCTGCAAGTTAGCCATGCTCTTCTCTACATTAAAGTGCCCTGAAACCTAGGAGATGTGATCCTCTTTAATCAACTGCAATTGCTCACTTTTAGAAACACATAGTTTATCCACCTATAGAGTAACCCATCCTGGAGATGGTAGTTAACGATTCTATTTCCATCGTGCACTTGACTTTGACTCTATAACTGCTGATATACCTCATTGAAGTCCTCATCCTATGGATATTCCTTTCTGTATGCATCATGGGTGAATGGATCCATGTGCATAAGAGTCCCCAAAGCTGTAATATTCGATGTGGGTGGCCTTGAAATCATGTTGGCAAAATTGTTTGTGCTTCCCTTATTATATTTTATCACCAAATGAAACTACTTTAAAAACCACATCCACTTTTAATTATTGGTCTGTTGTATCTTACTCTCGGCCTAAAAGAACTGTAACAACTGGTGATCTGTGTGGAGTACTGTCTCCTTTCCCATCAGATAGTTTTTCCTCTTCTTGAAATCTTGCACCATGGCATAAAGCTACTTATTGTAGGTAGAGTAGTTAAGAATTTCCCCATGAAAAAATTTAGAATGGTAACATACAGGCCTTCCTCCTCACATCAATACAACTCCCATATAATACCCACTCATATTTGTATCCACTTGGAAAGGTCGCTGCAAGTTTGGTAATACCAAAACTGGTGTTTGACTGATCTTCTTCTTTAGCTCCTTGAAAGCCCTCTTATGACCTTTTTCCCACTGGAAACTCTTTCCACTTGTTGTTATGGTATGGAGTAGTGTTGCTACCACTAAAAATGAGGCTACAAATTTTCTCAGGTACTCTATTGCCCCAATGAAACTCTCGACCTCACAAATATTAGTAGGAATTGTTCCTTTCATGATGGCCTCCATATTGGAAGGATCTATCTTCAACTCTCCTCCATTGATCACATAACCCGAGATACACTAAATACTATTGCACAAACTTGCACTTCTTGAGATTTGGTAGCAGCTGGTGCTTCTTCAATGTCTCCAGAACCTACGTCAAATGTGAAATATCATCCTCCCATGTAGCAATATATACCAGTATATAATCCAACTATAAAATAACAAATGAATCTATAAAAGGGTGTAATATATCATTCATCAATCTAATAAAGGTAGCTAGTACATTGCATAGGCCAAATGGCATGACTAACCACTCATACCAACGTTTCCTAGTTTTGAAGGTGGTATTCCATGTATCTTCCTCTTTGACTCGAACATGGTGATATCCATACTTCAAGTCAAGCTTGGTGAAGTATTTTTCTTGCTGCAACTAATCCAACAAATCATCTATCTTGGCCAGGGGGTATATGTTCTTTAGCATGATTTTGTTCAATGCCATGTAATCTATACACATCCGCTAAGTCCCATCCTTGTTTGGCACAATGATGATGGGTGAACCACATGGTGATGTACTCGATCGAATGACACCATGTTCTAGCAGTTTCTGCAACTGTTTCTTCACCTCAAATTCGTCTATAAAATACTGACTATACATCCCAATATTTGGCAATGGAGAGTTTGGAAATAGTTGTATTTCATGCTCCACTTCCCTTTTAGGTGGTTGTCCTTTAGGCTCTCAGAACACATCCTTGTATTCATGTAGTGACTCCTCCACCTGTTGTTTTTTTTTCTTAGGATACCCCTCCAGGGTTTCCTTGCCTCTTATTGAATCCTCTCCAGACTGAATTTCTCGTCAAAATAATGAAACATACTTCTTGTTGGAACTGATCAATTTATTGGCTTGGTTGCCACTTACCAGTGAAAGTTTTTATGAGCCTTTATGCATGCTGTTGATGAATTATTTTCCATCCTTGATGAGCCAAAATTGGTTGGATCTCCTCATGAATATTGCATCACACATGTACATGTATGGACTCCCAAACACGAATCCACATATATCAAGGGGAACCACATCTAGATCTACTTCATCAATAAAATCAACACTAATAACAAATCTAATTTTACACTATTTTGTTACCTTCAAGTCTATGTCCTTATTTACCCATCTTGCATATGGGTTTGGATGATCACACACTTCCAGCCATAACTTCTTGACCAAATATGTTGCAATGAGATTCGCCTGTGATCTTGAGTCAAATAGAGCATCAATATTTGTACTCTTAACTTGTATCTTTATATGGAAGAGTTTAGACATTTATTTCTCTTCATGTTGCTAAAGGGTACTCAGATTCACCTCCTTTTGTACTGATGTACATGCGATCTTCTCATCCACATCCGAGATACTTTCAACTTGGTTGATCGAATCAAAGGTCATGTGATTATTCTTCTTGTTGTCTTTCTCCTTTTTCTTCTTCTTCCCCTCCTTAGAAGCTTCTTGTTGATCCTTTTTCTTTGATCCACTTGATTGTGCTCTCTTCAAGCCTATGTTCTCCAGGTACTGTGCCTATACACAAGCCTCGTCCATCGATCTGGGTTTGAAAAACATCACTTGCTCGCACAGATGGTAGTGCATACCCCCCAAATAATTGATGAGTACATATGTTTTCTTTTGAGAGATACCCAACATTATAGCCATTTGCTTGAATTCTGTGATATACTCCTACACAATTTGGCTTGGATTTTACCTGAAGTAATGCCACCAGATCCATTGGTCCTCCACATACCCAATTGGATAAAAATTTGACTTAATGATGGTTTTGAAATCCTCACACTTAGTCACTAGAGGTTCTTCCTCCAACCTCAAGGTTTCCTTGTGGCTCTCCCACTAGGTCAGTGCATGGCCCTCTAATTCCAACTGAGCGAATGGGATATTTTTCCCTTCCTCAATGTGATGGACAATGAAATAAAATTCCAGTTGCTGCAACCAATGGTTCAACTTCACAATGTTGATTTCATCATGGTATGGATTGATATCGAACTTTGATTTCTTTTTAAATAGGGACTGTGATTGATTCACGACACTCGTACTGGGTTGATATTTTTCGGGTTCTTTCTTCGACTGGTTCTCCATTTCTCCCTGATATTTTGATCAATGTTCTAATTTTTCATCTGCATTCGAACTGCCATATTCTCCAAATAATCCCATATTACCATTTAAGGATGCCATGAGTAGTCTTACATTACATTTTATCTCTGCGTCTTGTTTTTCCAGCGGCATAAGCCTCACCTCTACAGGATCATGAGGCTCTTTTATAGATTCGTCACCCATGATTAGGGTTTTACAATTTTCGGCCCTGCTGATCTAGATCCCTCCAATCTCCATAAAATAACTAAATAAACCTGCTCTGATACCAAAGTGATCCGTAAAATGTCGTAAATATTCCACTAGATAGTTTGTCACAATAGATATGATAATAATATATTAAAATACTGAAAATTTACACTACCACAATTTTATTAAAATTCTAGATTTGTAGATTTAAATGTAATTAATGAATGTGTGTGAATAGAAATTATGCAGAAAAGTAGAGAACGAAAAAATAAGATCACACACACACATAAGACATAAGATATTCCCCTTGGGAAACCCTTTTGGGAGAAAAGCCTAGCTGAAAGGTGAGGTTGGTTCGCTCTCTTTCTCTCTGTTTGAAAATATGGCTGCAGGTACAAAGAAGTGATGCTTGTGGCCCATGGGATGCTACAATGCAAAAATACTCCGTGTGTGCTCTACCTCCTATCTCTCCTGGATATATTTTCTCAGTTATGGAACAAAATTATCTCGAAAGAATGGAATGCCTCTTCTTCATAGTGTCTTGCTTATAACACAACCCGATAGCCTGCTAGTGGTTAATTTTGACTACATCAACTCTTAACTAGAGTTGCAATACAAAATATTCTTGAGAATTTTACATTATATTTGCGTGGCTAGCCCCTTTTCCATGAATAATGGGGGCTGATGTGACATCCTCCCGAAATATAGGTGTGAAAATAAGAAGGTCAACTTCTGAGTGACATAAATTTTGGATACAGTCTCTGATTGACATGTTTCTTGCGCCATTGGAAATATATATGTGTGTAGAATAACATGAAATGGTGAAACACCACTAAAGAAACAAATTTTTAACCCCAAAAAAAACCGTTTAATGCCTAAAAACACTCCTGGAAGGTTTCATATGCCGTTTTTCCAATCTGGGTCCCACTGGTAAAAAATGTCCCGTGAGCTAATTAATCCACTTTTTCCACTCCAAATGAACTGAAATGGATGAAAAATAATATAATGATCCAATCCTAATCAGGTAATGTTGTGAAACTAGCTCCAAAAATAGAAGAAAAGAGATATCAATGCCTTAGAAATAAGGCACTTCCAGGGGGCAACCTCCAATACATTACATGAATGAACAATTCTTGGATGATACAAATTACAAAACCTCCTTTCTATATATAGGAGTCCATGGGGCCACAATGTAATCCTAGCCAACCTAACAATAATTTAAAGGCACAATAATAACAATATGGGGGTTACAGGGGTACAATAATAAAGACAAGGGGTTACTAACAACAATAAGGGACTATACTAGTAATATAGGGACCTAACATGCCCCTCTCCTTCAAAAAAGTGTTGTCCTCAACGCTTGGTATAGCTACAGGTCCTTACGCATAAATTCTCATCCTCCCATGTAGAATCTTAGGTCAGGTAAGTTCTTCCACTTGATGAGATACTTTAAAATTGATCGATTTCGTAATTGTCGAGTTCTTGTTTTACCGTGACCACTTCGGGTTACAATATGATTTTCCTTCTCATTCAAGTTACGGCAATATTGTTTGGGCTTGGAAGATTTACCTCACCTAATTTCTATGCCATAGCACCAATCTTTTGCAACACCTTGTAAGGACCATAGCACTTTGGAAATAATTTATTATCCTTATTAGCTTGCTTGAGGGAAAATTGATTGTATGGTTGTAGTCATAAAATATCCAGTCTCTTATTTCAAAATTACTCACGCTGCAATGTTGATCTACCTGTTGTTTCATTTGATTTTGTGCCAAATTTAGGTTATCCTTTAAGAGTTGGAGAACTTCTTGTTGATGCTCGATGTGATCTTCCAGCATTTGAACCTTCGAATTTTCTCTTAAAGATGATGTGAT
The DNA here is from genome assembly GCA_034641835.2 of Pinus albicaulis. Classification (NCBI taxonomy): domain Eukaryota; kingdom Viridiplantae; phylum Streptophyta; class Pinopsida; order Pinales; family Pinaceae; genus Pinus; species Pinus albicaulis. The sequence goes on from CM076572.1 coordinate 1,261,044,591, forward strand.
GGATGGTGGATGATATCCATAAAGTGCCATAAATGGGGTCATTTTCTTTGCAGTATGGAAGGAAGTGTTATACCACCATTCAACGAGAGGTGACCGCTTGACCCATTTTGTTTGTTTATCAGATAAAAAACAACAAAGATATCCTTCCAAACATTTATTTAATATCTCAGTTTGACCATCGGATTTGAGGATGATAAGATGATCTATGAGCTAATTGAGTACCCAAACAAGAAAATAACTCCGTTGAAAAATTTCCAGTAAAAATGGGATATTTATCAGCCTCCACAAGCCAACCCTTTGGTTTCCATGCCCAACTTTGAATTGTGTCCATAAATGTAGTAGCAACTGTACTTTCTTTAAATGGATGAGATAATGCACAAAAGTGTGCAGACTTGGTAAGTATATCAACTACCACCATGATGACACTCTTTCCTTCGGACTTAGGTAAACCTATGATAAAATCCATTGAAATCTCCTGCCAACGTTGACTTGGAATGGATAAATGTTGTAGAAGACCCGGGGTCTTAATTGTCTCAACCTCATCTTGCTGGAAAACCAAACATTCCACCACAAACTTTTGAATATCAGATTTAAGGCCATCCAAAAAAAATTATTTCTTCACCCTATGGTAAGTTTTTAAAAATCTCGAGTGTCCTCCTAAAGGAGAAGTGTGCAATTCCAAAAGAATATTTTTTTTTAGTTGGGAATTCTTACAAAGATATAAAAGATCTTTGTAGCATAAGGAATCATTTTTCCAACTAAATGTATCAGATGTACTAGGATCTTGCTGTAACTTTTGAATGAGTGTCCACACTTCTTCGTCCTTCTTCCATTCATCTCTTGCTTCAGTTATCCAATCTGGTTGGATAATAGAAATGGCACAAAGCAATGCTTCCACCTCTTCATTTTTTCTTAAGGGTGCATCTGCAACAACATTTAACTTTCCTTTTTTGTAGATTATTTCAAAGTCATAACCCAACATCTTTGTGACCCATTTTTTCTGCTTTTCTAAAGATAGTCTTTGTTCCAAAAAGTGTTTAAGACTGTCATGATCAGTTTTTACCTTGAAGTGTCTTCCCATTAGGTAAGTTCGCCATTTATTTAGTGAAAGCAATATTGCTAACATTTCCTTCTCATAAATAGGTTTCTGTAAATGCTTTCCTTTGATTGGACGACTTTCAAAAGCAATGGGTCTTCTTTCTTGCATTAAAACAACACCAATTTCATTTCCTGAGGCATCACATTCCACAATAAAGGTTTTTGTGAAGTCTAATGTAGCTAAGACTTGTGCTAGGCACATTTCTTCTTTAATATGTTCAAAGGCCTTAGTTGCTTCAGTTGTCCATGAAAATACATCTTTTTTCAATAATGTTGTTAGAGGTCCTGCTATTCTCCCATAATTCTTAACAAACTTGCGATAATACCCTGTTAACCTGAGAAATCCTCGCAACTGCTTTATGGTTGTGGGGACTTTCCATTATTTAATGGCTTTAATTTTGTTAGGGTCGGGTGAAAATATGAAGTCGGGTTACACTTTTTGCCCTTTTTTGAGAAAAAACATTCATTTTTTTTTTCGGTTCTTCAACTTTCTGCAAGCTAAAACAATTTTTCTGTTTAGAATTTCTTTTTGTGATAAAAATAAAAGTTGTCAGAAATTTTGTTAGATTTCTATTACTTATTTTTTGGAATTTTTTTATACACATTTGATATGTCAACTTAGCATTTCTTTGAGTGTGTGTTTTTTAACAATCAACGGATTCATAAGAAGTCATGTTAATACGCAATGTTGTATTCTTTGAAAATTTGTGTTTTTGAGAAACAAAATGTGTTACAACAATCCAGACAGAGTCTACTTCGATTTCGTCATATTTACAAAGCCAATGGATGCATATCATAATTACTAGAATTTTTTGAACTGATCCAATATGAAAAACTATATATTTTGAATATGTTTCACGACGCAAGAAATTTCTTAACATATAAGTTATAAACTAAAAATCTAAAAGCTACCCATTAGAGACAACAGACCAATTTAATGTACCATATTTTTTCAATTTTTTTTACAATGTATTTTGGAAGATACAGAATTTTGATTTCACTGAATCACAATGACCTTCAGAAATTGTTTGCATATGTTTTGTTACAAAATTAATTAAAATTAGTAAATATTTATGAAATTCCATGAAAGTTATATTTCCTGAAAGTAGATTCAATGATGAAAATGCTTGTCTTGGTTCTGACAGTTAATTCAGAATGTTTCATGGAGTTTGATCAGTCCAAAGTTGCAGAAATGTATTCAGGGCTTGGCTCTGTGTAACTGGTGACGTGTTAGTTTGGCTGAACTCTTAAACAAAGTTCGGCCGAACTGTTTTTTGTGACGACGACCCATTAGGTCAAATGAAAAAGTAGTTCGGCCGAACTATTTCTTAAAATTTCGACCGAAATTTTACCTAACTTTCTGTCGGCCGGAAAGTATTGCCGAGCCCCTCGAAAAAAACATTTCGTGGCAATATAAATTGCCGCAAAATCATTCATTATTTTCGCATATTTTCGCACGTTTGGTTTAATTTTACAAAAGTCTTGATCTGATTTTGCAAAGAATTGCTTTGGGTTTAAGGAATTTTCTTTGAGACACATTATTTTCGTACATTTGATCTGATTTTGCAAGGAATTGTTTTAGGTTTAAAGAATTTTCTTGGAGGTACATTCAAAAGACATTTCTTGGAGGTATGTGATACAGTTTTTTGGGCTTCATTTTTTTTTAACGTATGGATTTGGGCTTAATTTCGAAAGGACATTTTTTGGTTTTGGGTTGAAGTAAATCTTTTATAATGATTTTTTAAAATGAGTTTTTGTGTAACTTTTTAAATGAAATTTTTTTGTAGTACTTGGAAGGAAATATTTTGAACTTCGTTTCATTTTTATAAGACATTTTTTTCTTGAATTTTTTAAAGTAAGTGTTTTGGATTGGAGTATGTATTTTTTGCAAAATTTTTAAAATGAGTTTTTTTTTAAATTAAATATTTTGTGATGCTTTTTTTAATTGAGTTTTTGTCTAAATTTTTGAAGGAAATGTTTTGAACTTCATACTCTATTATCATGGGAAATCGAAGGAATTGTATGAGAAAATATGATCGAAAAAGAGACCCTGAGGAACGTAGAGAAGAGACGAGAAAATCTCGCAAAAGAAATATAGAAGCACTCTCAAATATTGAAGGAGAAAATCAACCTCAACTAGAAGTTGAAACATGTATGTAAATGTAAATATTATGATTTTGATATATTTAAAATTTTCCTAGTGTAAAATGTGAAGCTTAATTTTTATTTGATGAACTAATTTGAAAAATATTTTGCAATGTAAATAGAGAGAGATATTCCTCAAAACATTGATGATGAGATACAAAATTTTGAAAGAGAAAGTGAAAGAGATATTGAACCAATGATTGAATATGGTGAAAATGTTGAAAAAAATTCAAGTGAAGAAATTGAATCACAAGGCATGTACACACACACACACACACACATATATATACGTTGAACACATGCACGTATTATCGAAATTATACATATATTTATTAGTTTAGTTATTTATTGAATATGTAAACTTATTATGTACTATTCATTCGAATATGTACAGATGAAATCAATGTCGATGATGAGATGTTAGAAAATGTTGACACTCACACATATGGAGATAAAAAAGTTGACCATTATATACGATATCGTGTTAACCACATTTTTGAGAAGTATTTCATAAAGGAAAAGGTGACAATTCAAGCCCAAATGTTGAAAGGCCTCCTATCATTAAGAAAATTAAAAGAAGCTACGACTTTATTGGGTATTCAAAAATCAACCAAAGATAAAAAAATTAAGGAAAATGTGATACAAAATACAAATAGTGCTATAAAACAATTAGAAGATCTAGACAGAAAAATGTTTTAGTTGTACGTAGAGCAATACATATGGCAGTGGTTTCATCAAGTAGTAAAGAGAATCACTTGGTAAAATCTATGGCACGAGCATTAGGAACCTCGCGAAAAAATTTGCACAAACATCAGAAATTTCGGTTGCAAATAGATGTAAATGATGAACTCGCTTGTTGGAGAGCTATTTGTAGGCAACCATACAAAGATAGACTTGGAGAAAATGTTAAAAAAATAATATATGAATATTGGAAGAAAAATTCGCGTGTTTCGCCAACTGTAAGGCATGTGATGCGAAGAAGAATAACATGAAATCAATACGAAGAACATGAAAAAAATTTCTTGGAAACCACTCAAATAGAGTTGTTCAAAAAGTTCAAAGAAGAGAATCATGAAATTCATGTTTCAATCAGTGCTTTTGTTCAACAAAAACCATGGTATGTAAAACCTATCACCGTATGCAACATTTGTTGTTTCCGTTATCATGTGGAATTTGAGTTATATTATGATACATTCCTTGATTTTGGTAGAACATTTTGGAAGGATTCACCTCCTCTTTTCAATATTCGTGATTTCATATCTCAAATTCTATGTGAAATAGAAATCGATGAACTATTTTACGAAAAGAAATGTGTTGGTGGTAAAAAATGCGATGATTGTGGAAATTTGACTAAATTTCAAAACAAGTATTGTACTGATATAAATGATCAATTATTGTCCAACATGAAAGTGAAATGGAAGAGATATGAATATATCCATACATCGATTCAAGGTGCAAATAATGTTAAAAGAATTGAATTATGAGAAGAAGAAATTTTTGTGATAGACTTTTTGAAAAAGTTTGAGGCAGAAATTTACAAATACACCAAGCATTCCCATAGAGCTCGATGGCAAGACTTGCAATTCAAAAACCCCCGTGAATTTTTTCCACCAAGGACCATTTTGTCAGTAATTGATTTTGCAGAAAACTACACATTTGTTCCACAAAAAGGAATTCAGAGTGAATACTATCATTTTGACCAAGTCTCCATGTTCGTCCATATTCTATATAGACATACTGAAAAAAATGTCGATCATATAGAAAGCACCAGTGAAAATTGACATATTATTAAAGAATATCACTTTTATATCAGTGACGATCATACACATGATACATATTTTGTACAACGTTGTTTTGGAAAAATTTATGATTCCTTGAAAAATCATGGAATAACATTCAGTGAACATTGGATATGGTCAGAGGAATGCGCAGGTCAATTCAAATCTGCACGATCATTCTTTTGGTTGTGTTGTCTTCATAAGAAAACCTACATTAAACATTGTTGGAATTTCTTTGAGACTGGCCATGGAAAAGGAGAACATGACGATGCAGGGGCATGCATAAAACAAGAACTTCGAAGATATCAAATGAACCCCTCTGCAAGTTGACTTGTGGACGCGAAAGAAGTTGTTCAATGGTGCATCGCTGCTCTAAGCCATGAGACTAACCGATCAAAGGAAGTGCGAAGGTACATTCAATTTAATTTTTATTGGATATTTAATTTTAAACAGTGTACATTTATCACAATGATTGTCTTTGATTGTATTTTGATATCATATTTACATCCTTCTTTAAATTTTCCATATAAAGGTTTTTTTGGCATATTGGGATCGAAGATGTAGATAGATCAATTGGAAATGACATTGAAACAATAAAAGGGACTCAAAAATTGCATTCAATTAAAACAAAGTCGTCCAGAAATGTGTTTGCATTGGATAAAAGAAAATATTCTTGTTTTTGTCATGTTTGCATAGACAACACAAAATCTAATAACGTTTGTGAAAACAAAATGTATGTAAAAGATTGGAAACATACAAAGATAAATACAAAGGGCAAAATATCCATTGTAATGTTTGAAGAAATGCAATCAGAGGAGACTACAATATCATCCGATGGTGATCGAGTTTCTGATCTTGTTAGAGAAGGTAACATTTGAATTGCTTTTTAATGATAAAGATCTAGAAATAAATTTGAATATGTATAATTTTGTTAAGTTTGTTTTATTGTGCAGGAGATGTTTTTGCGTAATTTCACCTACTGACAACGATGAAAATGTGAAGTATTATTTGATGCATGGCACTAAACGAAAAATAGAATTATTAGAAGACTATAGTGATCACGGATTTCCATATGAAAGAGGATCTATTATACTGAAAGGTTATTTTTTCAAACAAACTAATCAAAGTGGGGATTTTGTTTACTTTGAAGACTATGAACCTGATTTCATAAGTTGTCAATATAGTCACTTGGTGTATGCAGCACGTATAAAGTTGATCAAGGTTCAATCAAAGAAAAAAAACGAAAATTAAGAAATGGAAAATGTCAAAATCCGATCATGAACGGATTATTGAAGATGGCATTCCATTGGAATTTTTTTGATTGAATTGCCCAACAATTTATTCTCTTTGGATTATATGTTCTAGAACTTCCAATACTCAATTAAAAATTGAGCTACCTTGTTATGTTATCTGTGCAAGTGTTTGCACATGTACAAATTGTTTTGGTACATGCACACTCTAGTATCAACTGAAAGTAGCTTTTCTATACATGCATTGATGAAAAATGTTGCATGTATTGGATATATATATATATATATATATATATATATATGTTCTAGAATGCAATTAATTGTTCAAGTAGTTTTACTATGTGCATTGATGAAAAATGTTTCACGTACTCAATATATATGTTCTAGAATGCAATTAACTGAAAGTAGTTTTTCTATGTGCATTGATGAAAAATTTTGCATGTACTGGATATATACACGAACTCAATGCACACCCAGTTTTTCTTGTGGGATTTTTTGGTAAAAAGTATCCACAATGTAAATAAATCATCCACAATATAATTTTGTACGAAGATTCCTGTCAGACAAGAAACTCAGAGCACTTCTCCGACTTTTGGTGGGATTTGACCCACATCTCTATTCCTGATTGAAAATCTAGTACAAAATTTTTCTGTCCAATGGTCGAATATGTTCTATGTGCATTGATTAAAAATGTTGTGCACATATTGGATATATGTGTGTGTGTGTGTGTGTGTGTTTTAGAATGCAATTAATTGTTCAAGTATTTTTCCCATGTGCATTGATGAAAAATGTTTCATGTACTGAATATATATGTTCTAGAATGCAATTAACTGAATGTCATCAATTTACCAATTTATAAATCAACAAGGCTACCTAGTTGAGTGCATTAATGACATTGACCCCAATTCAACAAACATATATCTACTTCTTATATTTCCAATCAAAATTAAATGGATTTATATGGGAAAGAGGCAAAACATATAGCCCATGAACTACTTTAGTTCATAGGTCAATGAAGGTATCATCATGTGGGAAAATGTTTCAAGAACACTTGATCGTACTTAAAAGTAATCTTAAGATTGTTTTTGATCTTTACATACTACATACTATTGTTTGAGTGATTTTTTTTTTAAAACTTACCAAATGTACTTCAACCATGTCCAAAACTTGAATTTTAAAAACTTTTTGACTATATCAAAACAAATTACTTCACATGTCATGCCAATTGTAGTTCAACTATCCAATAAAAACATTAAACATTTAACATTATATCACATGCCAAATGTAGATTGAAATGGTATCCAAAACTTAGTTTTAAAAACTTTTTGATTATATCACAACATTACTTCATATGCCTAATGTACTTCAACCATCCAAAACTTGAGTTTTAAAAACTTTTTGATTATATCACAACATTACTTCACATGCCATGCCAATTGTAGTTCAACTATTCAATAAAAACATTTAACATTATATCACATGCCAAATGTAGATTGAAACCATCCAAAACTTAAGTTTTAATTTTTTTTTGATTATATATCGTGCAACATTACTTCACATGCTATGTCAATTATAGTTCAACTATCCAATAAAAACATTTAACATTATATCACATGCCAAATGTAGATTGAAACCATCCAAAACTTAACCTTTAATTTAACAAAAAATTATAGATCACAACATTACTTCACATGCCAAAAGTACTTCAACCATCCAAAACTTGAGTTTTAATTTTTTTTTGATTATATCACAACATTACTTCACATGCCATGCCAATTGTAGTTCAACTATCCAATAAAAACATTTAACATTATATCACATGTAAAATGTAGATTGAAACCATCCAAAACTTGAGTTTTAAAAACTTTTTTATTATATCACAACATTACTTCACATGCCATGCCAATTATAGTTCAACTATCCAATAAAAACATTTAACATTATATGACATGCCAAATGTAGATTGAAACTATCCAAAACTTAAATTTTAATTTAACAAAAAATTATAGATCACAATATTACTTCACATGCCAAATGTATTTCAAGCATACAAAACTTAAGTTTTAAAAACAAAACAAATTATAACACATCATTACATAACATGCCAAATGTAGTTTAGAAGCAAAACATTAATTTATAGATGACAACATTACTAGTAGTTCAACTATCCAAAACTTAAATGTTTTAAAAACTAAACAAATTATATAACAACATTACTTCACATTCACATGCAAAAAGTACTAAAACCATCCAAAACTTAACTTTTTGGAACAAAACAAATTATATTAACATTGTAATAAAATATGTCCAAAAATTGTAGATCTCGCAAGTATCAAGTATCAAGTTATATATATATATATATATATATATATATATGACTGTGCATCTAGATAATATATAAAAAGTAAATTTAAGACTAGAAATCTTGAAATCAAATCTACAAATCATGTCCATCAAATCCATATGGATGTAGTGTCTTTCCTAGCAGAGTCTCAATCCATGTGCTATCTTGAGAAGCATGGGGAACCTGTACACAATGCACATCCAAACATTAAAATTTGATGTTTTAAAAATGAAGTGAGAATATATAGAACTTCATGTAAAAAACAAAATATAAAAAAAATAAAATCATGCAATACCTCATGAGGTTCCCTCTCCATTTTTTCGCCTGCTACAACTTCCCCCATGGGAACATCTCCAATATTAAACTATACAATATACATGTACAACTATATATATATATATTAAAAAAAAATTCAGATGAAAATGCACATGTGTACATATATAAAATTATTTTCAATAATATTAAAAAAAAAGTTAGACAACTTGTTCAAATGGTTGAAATGGTGTGGATGTTCCTATCTCCGTCGCTAGAGTCCATGGATTAAAGAAATCTTCTATAGAAACCTAAAATTCAAAATTTTAAAAGTATAAAATAACTCAAGATCAACATCTCAATTTATAATAAAACTTAAATAAACTTCAATTTATAACTTATAACTTTTAAAAACACACACACACACACACACACACACACACACATATATATATATATATATATATATGTAAGTGAAAAATTGAATACTTCTGCAGGTGAATTTGGGACCTCTCCTAAGAGAGACTCCAAAAGAAAATCTCCAAAAACCTAAAATTCAAAAATTTAAAATAACTCAAGATATATATATATATATATATATATATATATATATATATCTCAATTTTTAATGGAACTTTTTGAGGTGGAATATATATATAACTTAAACATAAATTTTAAAAGTGAAAAATTGTCCATACTTGTTGTGGATGTGGCACATCTCCTAAGGAAGTAGAAGGTACATCTCCCAAGGAAGAAGAAGGTACCGTCATCCCAAAAGATGTAGAAGGTACATCTCCCAAGGAAGAAGAAGGTATCGCCATCCCAAAAACATTGGACGGAATCAGAATTTGTTAAAACATTTTATTATTATATATGTACATGTACATGTGTGCACAATTATTTATTTTAAAAATAACACTTAAAAAACACTAACATTTGTCAACATATCTTGATGGTGAGACCCATCTCCATTGTTTGAACCAGAGGCCCCGAACGTGATATTAAAATTTTCATCATTCATCATGCGTGACAACTGAAAATGGTGTTTTAACATATAATGATACATTTTTGTTAGATTAATGTACATACAAATAAATGTATAGATGTACATACACATGTATTTATTACAAATTGTACACATGTATGTGTTAAAATAATTGAACCCTAAGGTCATTAACACATACCGTTCCCGTGCCCTCTTCCTCATGAAGAATTAAGTCTTGCCAACCATTGCGACAATTCTTTGCATATATTCTGAGATATTCAACATTCGTGTTGTCAATATCTTCATCTGTACAATACACAAAATTGGCACGTGCATTCTCACGTGCTCTTTGTCGATTTAGACAAACATCAACTCCACCCAATCCGCTGTGAACATTGTCGATGATGACATCCCTTGCTTTTCAACTTATTTGAGAAGTCGCATCCATCTCTATCCGCAAAGTTTCGACCTGAAAAGGTTGACTCACCAATGGCGGCTCAGGGTGAGGAACTCCACATCTCGCCTAGCGCCCCGACGGTCACACAATCGACCTTTCCCAGGACCAAAAAATTCTGATGGAAGGTCATTGTAATTGGGTTTCATTTCCAAAAAAAAAATCTGCGTAAAACAATTTTGCAAAATAAACAAGAACCTCATCATTCCATGGATGCATTCCATAGGCCGCAAGGTGCCTATCATACAATAGTGAGCTATATCGGGGTGCTTGAAATATTGCACCTTCAACATTTTTCTTTTTGGCCCTTCCTTGAAATTAAACATTGACTTTGCCATTTCTTTTGTAACTCTTTGTTTTACATCCTCCCATTTATCGAGACCCATTACTGTTTCCATTCTCTTTCTCATGAATTCTACAAATGTATCAGTCATTGGCCCAAGATTTTTGTACACATTTACTAGTTCGCCCAATGAATGTGTAACTATTTCGAGGCTTTGTCAACTCTCAGCAGGTAGAGTCAAAGCCACGAGATCTCTCCGCAATTTTGCATGAAGTTGTTGACACCTTTCTAAGGTGCATTGCGCCATGTTTCTTTCCCATGGTATATCACAAATGTCAGACAGATAAGTTGTGGTGGGTAGACAACCTTCTTCTTGAATGCAGCATTCTGCCCTGCGTCTATTTTGACCAACATTTGGAGCATTTTCAGCCTTTGCATCAATATATATAAAATTTTGTATATTAGAAAAAACACATGTAAACAAATTTGTACAAATTGAATGAAAAAATATTGAAATTGATGGCAACCTCGACGTGGTTGGCTAGCATTTTCTCCACCCTGCAACTGTTGAGAACCAAAACGACCTTGTTGAGAACCAGCACCAACAACTGTTGTTTGGTCTCCAGGGGAATAAATATCACCACCTTCACGCAACCTACTACCACTTATTGATGGCCCTCTAAGGGGATTTGAACCACCACCAACCTCTCGAGAGGATAGAGAATCTTCATAAACAAATACGAATTTATAATCAATTGAAAAATACATGCATACATATAAATACACGTACATATTCATTGATTAAATTGTGTTCAAACCATACCACGACTGGGTGAATCGTGGGCGTCCATGGATGGAGTAGAGACCCTTCTCTTCTTATTAGCTCCTAAAAAATAAAAAATGAAACTTATTAACAACTAATTTAACTCACAAAGTTGATAAAAAATCAATTCCATATGTACACACATGTATGGAGATTTAAGATTATATTTAAATTTACCATGAACAGCTCTCGATCCCTAATCCCCCCCTCTCATAGAGATATGGGATTCTGTTGATCTTCGTCGTTCATCCTCCATGATATATATATATATATATATATATATATATATGGTGGACATTTACAATTATTTTTTTTAAATAACTATTTTAAAATAAATTCAAAACAATTTTTAGAAAATTAATGTAATTTCAGAAAACACAACTTTCAAAGCACTAATTGATGTGTGAAACTTTAAGCAATAAATTTTCTTTCTATCCCCTGGATTGGGATAGCAAGAAAATTCTATGCATAATTTCCATTTTTAAACCATATTTAATGGTTTTCTTATCCCTGAAAAAAAAAATAAATAAATAAATAAATAAAATAAAATAAATAAATCAATAAAATATATATATTAAATTGACATTTATTGTCAATGCATGGGAGAAATGGCACAAGATCATGAGATAAATGACATGTGCATGGTTTATCTTAAATTTTGACTTAAAAATTTTATGGTAGAATTCACATCTAGAATTAATGGGAGGAAGCCTTCAGTTTGTGGGAGAAATGACACATGTACACAATTTACCTTAAAGTGGTTGTGTTTTATGGATATTAAAATGAAGAACTTCTATTTAGATCTATTCCAGAGATTGATTGTAGGGGAATTTACTAGATATGTCACTTTTCATAAAAGAGGAGATCCAGAGGCTACCTGGCCCTTTACAGACTCTGCCTATAGAACTTGTAGAATTTAGTTCACTACATGTCCCAATTATACCCTATGAAGGGTGTAGAGGACCTGTGGAATCACTAACACTACTTTACGTAGGCATAAGGGTGTATAAGAATGCATTTGTTTTACATTGGATATTAAAATGAAGAACTTCTATTTAGATCTATTCCAGAGATTGACTGTAGGGGCATTTACTAGATATGTCACCTTTCATAAAAGATGAGATCCAGAGGCTACCTGGCCCTTTATAGACTCTGCCTATAGAACTTGTAGAAGTTAACACTACATGTCCCAATTATACCCATGAAGGGTGTAGAGGACCCATGGAATCACTCAAACTACTTTACGTAGACATAAGGGTGTATAAGAATGCATGTGTTTTACATTGAATATTTTTCATTTTAAATTAAAAGAATCTATTTCAAAGAAAATTTACCTATATAAGGTTAAAACATATGTTTTGTATCAAAACACTTTTTTCAATGGGAAACTTTTATGGCTAAGTTGTGTTTTTTTCTTGAAATGTGATACACCCCATTAAAATGGGAGATATATCGAAATAATTTTTATGATGTAATAAAATTGTTTCAAGCATTTTAAAGATATTTAGATCTGCACAAATTCAATGAGCATAGATTTGAGATATAAAAGTCCAAAATGGAATAGTTGTTGGTGAACCAATTATCATTGGATCACTATGGATATATTTTCTTCATTAAAAGGGATATTTCTAGAAGGATGGACTAAGTTGGAAAGCAGGGAAAATATCACAATTATATGTTTTAATATGTGCATGTGTTTTACATTGAATATTTTTCATTTGATTAAGAATCTATTTTAAAAACAATTAACATGGTATTTAAGGTTAAAACCTATGTTTTGTATCAAATTACTTTTTGTTTCTAAATACTGTGTGTTTTACATTGAATATTTTTCATTTTATTAAAAAATCTGTTTTGTATTAAATTACTTTTTGTTTCTAATACTATGTGTTTTACATTGAATATTTTTCATTTTGTTAAAAATCTATTTGAAACAAATAAACTATATAAGGTTATAACCTATATATGTTTTGTATCAAATCACTTTTGGTTTCAATGGGAAACTTTTATGGCTAATGTGTTTTTCTAGAAATGTGATACACCCCATTAAAATGGGAGACATATCAAAATGATTCCTATGGTGTAATAAAATGGTTTCAAGTAGTTTAAAAATAAATATGAATAAATTCAATGAGTATAGTTTTGAGATATAAAAGTCCAAAATGGAAGAGTTGTTTGTGAACAAATATCAGTGGATCACTATGGATATATCTGCTTCATTAAAAGGAATTTTTCTAGAAGGATGTCCACTAAGTTGGAAAGAAGGGAAAAAATCACAATTATATGTTAATGTGTGCATGTGTTTTACATTTAATATTTTTTAATTTATTAAAAATATATTTGAAACAATTAACTATATAAGGTTAAAACCTATGTTAAATTGTATCAAATCACTTTTGGTTTCGATGGGAAACTTTTATGGCTAATGTGTTTTTCTCGAAATGATTCCTATGGTGTAATAAAATAGTTTCAAGTAGTTTAAAGATATAGATGCATAAATTCAATGAGCATAGTTTCGAGATATAAAAGTCCAAAATAGAATAGTTGTTGGTGAACAAATATTAGTGGATCAATATGGATATATCTCCTTCATTAAAACGGATTTTTCTAGAAGGATAGACTAACTTGGAAAGAAGGGAAAATATGACAATTGTTTGAGTCCTGATCTTATAAAAGGTTTCCACTAAATCCATCCCTATTACTTTTCATGTGAACCACATTCCCAAACCCACACATCTATGTACCTATGAGCCAATCCATGTGTAAAAAGGGCTTATTTCATATTCTACTTTAACACATATATGTGATTAATTATCGTTAGAATTTATATGGTAGAAATACATATAAAGAGTAATCCTTAGAATTTATATGGTAGAAATACATATAAAGAGTAATTTCCTTAGTATAGATCTATTTTGACTTTAAGGAATAAAGGTAAGTTCTTTAGAAAGTTTATCTTAGGAGGTAGAACTAAACCTTCTATAGTCCACAAAAGAAACCATGGCCCGTGAGCATCACATGCAAACACAAGTTACTCCCATGTTTGAAACACCACCTCACATAGTCAGAAGGGATCGAAACCACTAAGCAACCCATACTAAGTTCCCTAAAAGGGATGACTATCATATTTAATGATTGAGTTTATCTCCAAGGCCAAAAGGAAAATCAAAGTTAGGAAAGGGAATTAGAATATAAATTAAGGTAAGACCATGACCTTTTACCCAATATTGAAAAAAGGTGAGAAACCATATATATCATGAAGGAAGTTCAAGAAATATTATGATATAATAAATATTAAATGAAAATCAAAGTTAGGAAGTTAGGAAAGGAAATCAGAATATAAATTAAGGTAAGACCATGACCTTTTACCCAATATTGAAGAAATGAAAAGTTAGGAAAGGGAATTAGAATATAAATTAAGGTAAGACCATAACCTTTTATCCAATATTGAAAAAAAGGTGAGCAACCATACATATCATGAAGGAAGTTCAAGAAATATTATGATAAGAAATATTAAATGAAAATCAAAGTTAGGAAGTTAGGAAAGGGAATTAGAATAGAAATTTTAAGGTAAGACCATGACCTTTTACCCAATATAATGATTCGATTTATCTCCAAGGTCAAAAGGAAAATCAAAGTTAGGAATGGAATTAGAATAGAAATTAAGGTAAGGCCATGACCTTTTACCCAATATTGAAAAAGGGTGAGCAACCATATATATCATGAAGGAAGTTCAAGAAATATTATGAAAAGAAATATTAAATGAAAATCAAAGTTAGGAAGTTAGGAAAGGGAATTAGAATAGAAATTAAGGTAAGACCATGAAATTTTACCCAATATTGAATGAAGGTGAGCAGCCATATATATCATGAAGGAAGTTCAAGAAATATTATGATAAGAAATATTAAATGAAAATCAAAGTTGGGAAGTTGGGAAAGGGAATTAGAATAGCAATTAAGGTAAGACCATGACCTTTAAACCAATATTGAATGAAGGTGAGCAACGATAGATATCATGAAGGAAGTTAAAGAAATATTATGATAAGAAATATTAAATGAAAATCAAAATTAGAAAAGGGAATTAGAATAGAAATTATGGTAAGACCATGACCTTTTACCTAAGAAATATTAAATGAAAATCAAAGTTAGGAAAGGGAATTAGAATAGAAATTAAGGTAAGACCATGTCCTTTTACCCAATATTGTATCAAATCACTTTTGGTTTCAATGGTTTGTTTATTGGCTAATGTGTTTTTATCAAATCACTTTTGGTTTTGAAGTATATTCTGGAATCTTATGTAACCACTTATTAGGCCTATCAATATGTACTTAGAGCACAATGAATATGAGAAGTTGATAAGTCTTTATCTAGTTATTCTATACAGTCGAATGTTTCTCTCTATCACATGAGGTTATCAGGTTGTTCATTAGCTCGAAAAAATGTAAATCTAATGGTTAATCTTTTAGCCAGGAAGAGTTGTTGATTTTATAGAAAATAATAGAAGATATGACTACGCATTTCGATGAAAGAAGTGTTTTTAAAAGTGTTCTTGGCTTGGTAAAAATTTTAATTGGTCCTGAGCTTAATCAAGATAATGGGTTTTTAGTGGAAATGAATACAAAATAGTCAATAATTAAATTAATTACTTATTTATTTTGGACTTTTCATGAAAACAAATAAAACAATTTTTTTTTTTTTTAAGATAAAAAAAAAAACAAGAAAACGAGTCTATTATTATAACTTATACTAAAATAACTGAAATTTACAACTTTCAAGTTTCGAGTTTTGAGTTTCTAAAATAACTGAAATTTACAAGTTTCAAGTTTCGAGTTTCTAATATATAGATTCTATAATCTATTTGATAAATTGGGCACATGACCTTGACTGCATACTACAAGTCTCTAACACATATTGTAACCTAAGAACTGTAACCACTTGTTGCATAACAAATTGGAAACTTAAATTTTTTGTAAAATTTGGCAGTGATTTATATACAATGATCTTGGATTCTGATATCACTTATATTCTGAGCGATATTCCAGTGATGTGAGTTTGACAGTTATCTAAGGTGCAAGTTAAGTGATAAAATAACTTATAACAATGATATATAAATACATCAGTAGTATGGACAATAGTAATGTATGACAGTATGCCAGTGATACTCGTAGTATGACTGATTTATATATAGTGATCTTGGATTCTAATATCACTTATATTCTGAGTGATATTCCAGTGATGCGAGTTTGACAACAATCTAAGGTGCAAGTTAAGTGATAAAATAACTAACAGTGATATATAAATACATCAGTACTATGGACAATAGTAATGTATGAAAATATGCCAGTGATACTCGTAGTATGACTGATTTATATACAGTGATCTTGGATTCTGTTATCACTTATATTCTGAGCGATATTCCAGTGATCTATGAGTTTGACAGTGATCTAAGGTGCAAGTTAAGTGATAAAATAACTTATAACAGTGATATATAAATATCATTAGTACTATGGACAATAGTAATGTATGATAGTATGCCAGTGATACTCGTAGTATGACTGATTTATGTAGTATGATTGATTTATATACAATGATCTTGGATTCTGATATCACTTATATTCTGAGCGATATTATAGTGATCTGCAATTTTGACAGTGATCTAAGGTGCAATTTAAGTGATAAAGTAACTTATAATAGTGATATATAAATACATCAGTACTATGGACAATAGTAATGTAAGAAAATATGCCAGTGATACTCGTAGTATGACAATGATGATGTGTACTTGTGAGTATGTTATGTGGATTTCATGACAATAGCTCTTTATTGACAGTAGTATGGAAGACTTGACAATCATATACATGAATTATTGTGGAATTGTTGTTATAATAGTAGATATATTATAGATATATTATAAAAATGGCTCTGTTGATGCATAGCTTAAATGATATATATGGCAGTGACCTAGACAGTGATGGATGGATTGACTTGACAGTTATGTTTATGACAATATGGCCATGATGTATGACTTCATGAAAGTTATGATTTATGAACACTCTAGAAAACTATAACTATCAACAATAGAAGGATATGAACCGCTTACCTGGTGGTTCGCTTAACGTTGCCACAGATGATTAGCAACAGAGCAGCAGCAGTGCTAGAGCAATTCAACAAACTATAAGCAACACAGCAAAAAAAATGTAAATTATATCAGAAAATATAATTTACGATAACGATCAAACAATTCACTACAGAAAACTATAATGATCAACAACAGAAAGAGCTACTTACCTGGTGGTTCACTTAACGTTGCCACAGATCATCAGCAACAAAGCAGAAGCAGTGCTAGAGCAGCAGCAACGTCGTAGCAATTCAACGAACTATCAGAAATAGAGCAGAAGAAACAAAGATGCACGAAAAAGAGAAAAATTCGCGAGAAATATATTTATAAACAATAGTTTGGCCAAACTATTTCAAAAGTTCAGCCGAACTGTTGTTGTCAATTTTCCCATCTCCGACAAAAAATATGTTTTCCCACGCCATCAGTGTGCCGTCCATCTAAATGGCAGAACGAGTTCGGCCGAACTTTCTCATCAATTTCGGCTGAAATATCTAATAGTTCGGCCAAACTTTCTCAAAAGTTCGGCCAAACTATTGCCGAAAAAAATTTTCCGCCGTCGATTCTCACAAAAGTGTAACCCAATTTCACATTTTCACCCCTACCTTAACACCCTCGTGAGATACAATATGACCCATATATTCCACCTCTTGTACTCCAAAGAAACATTTGGATGTTTTTGCATATAATTGTTTCTCCTGGAATAGTTTGAGCACCCTATCAACATGTTGAACATGATCCTTCCAAGACCTGTTGTAGATTAGTATATCATCAAAAAATACTAGCACAAATTTTCTAAGGAAGGGTTTGAAAATGGAATTCATCAACCCTTGAAATGTAGAAGGTGCATTGGTAAGGCCAAAAGGCATGACCAAAAATTCATAATGACCTCATGAGTTCGAAATGTTGTTTTTGGAATATCTTCAGTCTTCATTCTAATTTGATGATATCCTGAACGAAGATCCAACTTGGTAAAATAAATTGCTCCATGTAATTCATCCCATAATTCATCAATCACAGGAATGGGAAATTTATCTTTAATGGTGAGCTTATTGAGCTCCCTATAATCCGAACACATGCGCCATGATCCATCCTTCTTGTGTACCAATACTAAAGGAGCAGAGAAAGAACTTTGACTAGCTTGCATTATACCAGCCTCTAACATTTCTGCAATCATATGTTCAATTTCACTCTTTTGGACATAAGGATATCTATAAGGCCTGATGTTTGGAGGAAAACTTCCTAGAATCAAATGAATAGCATGATCATGATCAAGAATAGGTGGGAGTCCTTTGGGAGTTTCAAACACCTTGGAATGATTGTCCAAGACTTTTTGGAGATTTGCAGAAATATATGATTTTGATGTTGGAACTTCTAGTGAGAATAATTGTGCAATTACGTCTCGTTGTTATTTCTTTAGAAGCTTTGTCATGAAATTAGAGCTTATTATCTTTCCTGGCTTCCCTGCAATACCCCGTAATTCGACTTCCTTTCCTTCTAAAAAAAATTTCAAGAAAATTTCTTGAAAATTAAAAGCTATTGTCCCCAAAGATTGTAACCATTGTACTCCTAGTACAACATCATAACCTCCCATAGGAATGGAAAGCATTGGACTATTCAATACATATTCCCCCATGGTTAGCTTGATATTATGGCATTTTCTAGAGCAATTTATAGTTCCTCCATTTGCAACCATCACTTGACATTCTAGTGATGGGTATAGGAAACAATTCAATTCCTTGGCTACCTTACAATGAATAAAATTATGGGTACTACCTGAATCAATCAAAACTATTACCTTTTTCTTCTTGATATGTCCTTCTATATTGAGAGTTTTAGGATTGGTAATTCCTGTCAATGCATTACATGATATGGTCAGACTCATTTCTTCCTTTTCTAGGGCTGGTTCCTAGTGTATATCCTCTTCTTTTAAAGATTCTTGTTCATTTTATTCTTCCTCTTCACAATCTATGTAAGATAATTTCTTCTCAGCACACTTATGACCTTTAGTGTATTTGCTATCACAACTATAGCAAAGCCCTTTTGCTCTTTTTTCTTCCAACTGTTGTGGTATCAACCTTGTAGGTTGTGGAAATCTAGGAGTAGCAACACTTCCATCTTTATATAAGTCAGTGGTAGGCTTCCTTGTCGCCATAATTTTACATTCAATTTTTCCTGCCAACCTGAATGCCTTCTCCAATGAATCAGGTTCCAAAACACGAACTTCATGTTGGATGTTATCCTTTAAAGTACCTATGAAGAGATTAATCCTATGTTCCTCTGGAATATCAGTTACCCTTATATTCAATTTTTGGAAGTCCTCATTGTGCTCCCCCACTGAACACTTTTGTTTAAGATTTATCAATTGGCTAAAGAAAGTGTTTCTCTTTGTATCCTCATAATGTGCTATCATTTCCTCCGTAAAAATTGACCAGGTGACAATTTTTTTACGGGAGCAAAGCCATTGATACCATACAAATGTATTTTGTTCTAAATGTAAAGTTGCAATGCATACCTATTGTGTGTTTTGCACATTATTGAGATCAAAATAATTGCTTCATCTATAGTATCCATGTTACAGGATCCTTTCCATCAAACTTCCTCATGTCCATTTTTGGAATATGGTGGTTCTTCCCTCCAGCATTAGAGTTTATGAAATCATGATTAACATTTATTTTGTTCTCATCATGAGTTTCCTCTACTATCTTTTCACCATTAGGAAACATTTCTTATATCAACTTTGTCAAACCTTCCTTGTTTGCTTTTAGAACATTCTTCATGTTTTCCATCTTAGCTTCAATGTCATCCTTCTTAGATTCCACACCTTTCTTCAAACCATCCATCTTAGTTTCCACGCCTTTCTTCAAAACTTCCATGTCATTTTTTGTTGCTCTTTGCGAGAGCGAAATTTTGTTGCACTTGCTCTTGTAATTTTGATATGTCATGTTGCCATTCTTCATCTTTATGAGTCATAGTAGAGCCTTCTAAAGGCTTAATGGGTGTTGAATTCTTTTTAGGGGCCATTTTGAATCATTGTAGAGAGATTTTAGGGGAAATTCAATGTCTGTGTGGATGTGAATCATTGTGTTAATGTTTTTAGTTTATTTCTTGAGTGATTTTAAGTCTAGAAAATGGAAAAAAGAACCTGAACTCCAATGTGAAAATAAATGATATCATGACCATCACAAGAAGGAATGATGGTTGGAAGGACAAGCTTACATTCCACCTGTAAAGTTGGAAAATATAAAATCATTGCATGCAGACAGTGTGAGCAAATGAGAGGAGATGACACTACATGAAAACCACCATGATTTCAACGTGAGGATTTAATATTGCATGAATATTCCATGATGGAGGAGTGGAGGTATACCAATACTACATAGGTGCATTCTAGTTTGCATGGTAGTAGGAGTAAGGTGCACCTTGCATGCCCCGCTGATATGTCTGGAGCCCTTGAGGCCTCCTTTGATTTATGAAACAGAGTTGCTCTGGTCCTCCTTCCTCACCTTGATATACAACTTTGAAACCATGTAAGGAGGTGTTAGTGTCAGTCTTTGCAGTCTTCCACCAGTGATCAAATGTGCTCTTACAAGGTTTTGTTAGGGGTCTTGATTTTTTTTTCCCCATTTAATTAGGTCTTCAAGATAACAATTTGGTCACCAATTAGGGTATTTAGGTCATTACTACTCCTTTCACATCCATGTTCAATGGACATCGTCATGGTCAGGTCATTCATTGTTCAAAGAGTCCCATAGTCATCATGGTCATCATTCAACTCATTCTTCCATGTTGTGTCATCATTAGGTCATAGGGTCAAAATCATGAAAATTGGTCACTTCACCATCAAATTCATCTTTTGAAGGAGTATTAATAGTCAAAGGTTTTCAAAAAAGGTTTGAAAATCATGTTTCATGACACATCTCTCTACCAAAAAACTCACTCCCACTCTCACAAATGCCATTTCATGCCATCAAAAGACAAGTTTTCCTCTTGTGCTGCGCTTTTGCCAAAGGGAGTTGTGTTTTCCCAAGGGTTCCCAAATCATCATTACAGAAGGTTTCTTCAACAATTTCAAGTTCCAAACTATCATTTCCAAGTAAGTATCTTTGTGTTTACCATATTTGTCTTTCAGTTGTGCTTGGAAAGCTCATTTCCCTCTCCGAGGGTTTTGAGGGCATTTTTATTGGTTCCATGGTTAAATCATCAACAAAAATTGTATCTTGATGCTCTTACACCTTCTACTATCCTTAATATACCTTCCTAAACACTTCCCATCACTCCTATCCTTAAAAATCATCATTTTTCCACAAGCCCTAGCATATTGCTACAATTTGACACTTTTCTAGACTAGGCCTATGTTTTTCCCTTTTGGACCCCTTCCCCTCACTCAATCCTTGAAATTATACTTTCACCTACTTTATAACATCCCTCCCTACCTCCAAAAATTTTCCTAAGACTTTAGAAGCCACCTTTCCACTCTATTTCCCTTCATTCTTATAAATTTCCCAAATCACCTGTTTTTCCTACACTAAACCCTAATTTCCTCTCCCATTGAGCTAGGGTTTTCTATGGAATCAGAGACATATGAGTAGAGGAGGAATAAGGGAGGTCATATCAGCAAGTATGAGGTCATTTCAGCTCATAAAAATCATGTCTCCATCATTTTTCAAGAAGTCATTCCAAGGGATAAATCATTCGCCACACATAAGGCCAATTTTGCTTCAAAGTATGTTTATTACCAAATGGAGATTAATTTCATAACAATGGAAGAGGATTTTGTTAATAATATACCAAGGAAGAAAAAAATCCTTCAGGTTTTGCATAGGTGTTATGGTTTGGGAGAAATGACATAAATATTGTTTCCACAAGAGAGTTGAAAAATGGATTTTTCTCCCTGATGGAGTGTCCAAATGACTTTCTTGATGAGTCAAATGATAGCTAGAAAGAAATATATTACCAATGAGCTATCATGAGCTCAATTGGGAGTTTGGAAAGGTCTCCAAAATGTACCAACAACTTCATGCTGAACTTTTCCTAGGGACATGCTGCTCTTTTTGAACAATATTGGGAGAATTGATTTTTGAGGGGATATACTTGATCATTTTGAGTGCTTGATAGGTCCATGGTGTAGCAAATAGCGAGATATTTCCAACGAGATATTATGAGCATAATTTGGAGTTCGGTAAGGCCTCCAAAAATGATCTACAAGATCCACACTGCACTTTTTCCCTAGGCACGCTGCGCTTTTTCCATGCACGTTGTGCTTTTTGTAGTTGACTGATTTTTCCAAATTTTTCTAGTTTGATTAGTTGATTCATGAATTCAGTGTATTTTTACTAATGTAATGATGAAATGTAAATGTAATTATGTCCTAAATAGTTACTAGGGGTAGATACATCATGTAAATAGGTAATTTTGGTTAAAGTGAATAATTTTCATGAATGATAGGGATGAGTTGGCTAACCTCCCTAATCACTAGGATTCCAGTTGAGAATTTTTTGGATCAGCTCCACAAGTCAGGGATTCGACCCCTGAGAGTGGGAGAAGTAGTTTTTGGCCTATATCTTTCATTATATTTCTCATTGTAATCATTGGATGTTTTCGGATTGATCACTGAACACTATTGTAATAAGATTTTTGGCAAGTAATAATAGACTGAGTTGCAGTTATTTTGATTGAATTCTTGTGGTACAATGATTTGAAATTTTTTATTCTTATGTTTTTCAAATGTGTGAATGTATTGTAATTTCATATTCATTCCATTTCTAAATGTAATTGTTTCCTAAGTCTGAAAGACATAATTCATTAAGCTTATGCTATGTTTTGGAGGAATAGTTACAATTTGTTTCATCTTCTTCTAGTAGAAAATAATTCATATCTCTTATGCTCTTTTCTCAAACCCTACCTGTCTAGACCACTCCATCAATATATCCTTTGGTGTTGAACTGCTTACCTACCTTGCTCTATCATATTCCTATAATTCTGATCCTTGTTTGACTTGACATAGTTCCTTCCTTGACCTATTC
The DNA here is from genome assembly GCA_034641835.2 of Pinus albicaulis. Taxonomy (NCBI): domain Eukaryota; kingdom Viridiplantae; phylum Streptophyta; class Pinopsida; order Pinales; family Pinaceae; genus Pinus; species Pinus albicaulis. Next base: position 1,261,068,143 of record CM076572.1, read on the forward strand.
ACCATCCAACACCTAAAAAATAAATCAACCAAACCCCTATGTTACTATACCTAGCCTAATATCTCATTGATCTAGTCATATTGGCTAAGATGCATTGGAGAGAGACCTCTCTTGCCTAGTAGGGCTAGCTACTTGGAAAAATATTGGTCTGTGGTTATCTAATTTGTTGGTTGCTTCTCAGCCTCAAAGATCTGGTGGAGTGATAACATCTTGGTGACCATAATGGGGAACGAAGTGACAGATCTTCCCTAGGAAAGCACAAAATGTTTAGATCTGATTGCTGATGGTGGACAATGATAAGAAACACTAAGGCTGAAATCATTCACCTGGCGACTCCAAATCAGTTTTGAAATCAAATCTAAAGACTCCACTAGAGGATGAACCTTGCGAAGAAATATGAAAGGAAAACATGGGAAGATCGGGTATTCAACCTGCACTTTCATTCAAGGCATCATGTTCTTTATCATGAAATATTTCTTCTCTTTTCATGAGAATGTCTAGAAAGTTTTCCAAAGTATAATATGTTTGAGAAAAGATCACAGACCTCCATTGGATGCCTTTGCTTTAAAAGTTGTAAATTCAAATTCCCCGTACGCCTTTGATCTTGGTCCAGATCCTTTTTTTGAATATTATGATGACCATATTCAACTTGATGAACCTCAAAAGATCAAGAATAATCCTACAGCTTCTGTACATACTCCTACAACTTGTAAAATTCTAGATATATGCAAACCACTCATCTTACCTCCTATACTCCATGATTTCCCTGAAAAGTATTACAAATATCTTCCCAGGTTTTATGGAGAATATGGTAACATCACTTCTGAGAAACACATTTAGATTTTTGAAAAATTTCTCAACCTTTTTGAGGTTGATGAAGATGATGTTAGTATCAGGATCTTTACTTTATCTTTGCAAGGCAAAGCGAAGGAATGGTTCAAAAACTTGCTAGTTGCAAGCATTGTTGATTTCCATCAGTTTGTGAAAGTATTCCTTAATAAATGGGTGATCAAGAGGAATCATTTTCCGATTTTAGAAGAATATAATCATTTGAAAAGACAGCTAGGAGAAACAGTGCAACACTTTTAAGCTAAGTCAATCAAATATACCATTCAGTCCCTGCTGATATAAAACCACCTCTTGGTTAAGCCCTCTTACACTACTCAAATTCCTTTGATCCGGAAATGGAATTTCAGTTGAGAGAAAGGGGCATTACAACACTTGAAGAAATGAAGGACACTGCAATAACTATGGAAGCTAATTTTCTAGTCAAAAGGTTAAAATTGAAAGCAGAAGAAAGAGAGAAAATAGAGCAGGAATGCTTGACATATTCAGAATCGAAGCTCAATATTTTGGTAAGTATAGTAGAGGAAATGATTCAAAAGATCACCATGAGAGATGAATTTTCCATTCAAGATCACCATGTTCCATTTATTGCAGAAGAAGAAGAGGTTGTTGGCCCTAAACAATTTCCTACTAATCCCAGCTACCATAGATCAAAAAATGATTGTTGTTCGTATTCATTTATGAACGATCATGAAAATGGATTTGTAGATCAATCCGTGGAGGATAAATCTGCTGATATAATGTGTATTTTTGATGAAATTCCTTCTTTTGATGATTTTACAAAGTTTGATTAGTAGGAAGATGATTATGTTCTCTAAATTGAAGCTAACTTTGCAGAGTAATCAACAGCTCATTTGTGGGAGGAGGAAGTTCAGTTGCAACAACACAAAAAAAAACAATCAGCCTATGCATATCAGTTATGAAAGCAATGAATATGATCCACAAAATTTCAAATTAAGTGAAGTATCTTTGCCTTTATGTTTCGCTTCATTTCAATTTCCGAGAGAAACTTTTTCCAAGACTAGAAATCATCAGTCTTTCCATTTTGATGTTGAGGTTGAGGAAGATAATGGAATTCTTGAGCAAGTTGTTAATGAGAAACCTTCTAATGAAATGGTTGAGGAAATCATTTGTGACATAGAAGCCTCCTTAGCTCTATATTTGTAGGCACCGAGTTCCATTGAATTTAAACTTGCAGATGAAGGCTTGGAAGCTGAAACATATGATAAAATGATGCAAGATGATTATGTACCATTATGTTTTGAAGAATTTTAGTTTTTGAAGGAAAATTTTCGTGATGTCTCTAAAGCAAAGGATGAGCAGAGTGTAGAAAGTCATGCGGTCTCATTGGAACCAATAGAAAATAGGTTGCAACAGTCTTTTCAAGTTTTTCATGACCCAATATTCTATGTGTTAGATGATATCTGTAGTCAAAGTCCTTCTCCATTAATTGGTTATGAGCTTCAAATCAGAGATGATAAAACTTTGATCCGACAGCCACCTTCATTGTCTTGTTCAACAAGAGTCTCATTACAAAGCTCATACGAGGATTTACAGTCATATCAGGAGAGTAATAAAGAATATTCTTGTTGTGTTATTAATCATTAGGAAAAATTAGCCATTCATGAGTTTCAGGATATTTTTTTCAACTTGTTGCAGTCATTAAGGGAGGAAAGCACATATGTTGGGAAAATTTTAAAATCAAGGTATGAATACTACCTAGAGCAAAGAAATAATGTGTTAGATGGGCTGAAAATTAACATGTATTCCTAGGAAGATCCTTTTGCAACATTCTTGAGGTCATCTGGTGGGATGATGCTCTGCAATTTCATAAAGATTCAATTTCTTGACAAGTTTTCATGGGAGTTTCCTTTCAGTAGTTTTCCCTTTTTTCTCATGAGCAAGCACTTGTAGAGAATTCAACTAGCAGCTAGAATGCTTACATGGTTGCATTGGCTATTCCATTTCACTTGATCAGGTGATGAATGGATCAGTTAGAGTAGGTGTACCAAATAAGCTCAATTCTGAGCATACTTTTCAGTAGTATCTTCCAACAAAGTTTGCAGTTAGTCTACAGTTTAGGTTATTAGTTTTATTTCCAAGTCAGTCAGTTTATTATATCGAGTTTTCAACATTCACTTTGGTTTTCAACTTTTGACTCCATGCCCAATGGGTAGGCTACTTGGTCGACAGTGTTCTTGACACCTCCAAGGAGCTGTCATCCCCAGTTGGAGCCAATTTAGTGTCAGTATTTACAGTCTTCCATCAGTGATCAAATTTTCTCTTACAAGTTTTTGTTAGGGGTCTTCAGTTAATTTTTTGTCATTTCATTAGGTCTTCAAGATAAAAATTTAGTCACTGATTAGGGTATGTAGGTCATTAATACCCCTTTCACCTCCATGGTCAATGGACATCATTATGGTTAGTTCATTCATTGTTGAAAGAGTCCCATAGTCATTATGGTCATCATTCAGTTCATTCTTCCATGTTGTGTCATCATTAGGTCATAAGGTCAAAATCATGAAAATTGGTCACTTCACCATCAAATTAATAAAGGAGTATTAATAGTCAAAGGTTTTCAAAAAAGGTTTTAAAAGCATGTTTTTATCTTAATTATTATGTAATATATGCAACTAAGTTCTAAGGCTCCAGTTGAATCGAAAATTTGAAAAGTACATGGTGGGTCCACTACACCACCAAAGGAGAAAATTGCTTTTCAAAGCTACAAAGAACTAAAACTCAACTTCATTTGCTAATTTCACATTCAAGAGACATATCTCTACCAAAAAAATCACTCCCACTCTCACAAAGGCCATTTCATGCCATCAAAAGACAAGTTTCCCTCTTGTGTTGCGCTCTTACGAAAGGGAGTTGTGTTTTCCCAAGGGTGCAGAAATCATCATTGAAGAAGGTTGCTTCAATAATTTCAGGTTTCGAACTATATTTTCTAGGTAATTAGCTTTTTTTTTACCATATATTTCTCTCATTTGTGCTTCGAAAGCTCATTTCCCTCTCCTAAGGTTTTGAGGGAATTTTTCTTGGTTCCGTGCCTTCCATGGTTAAATCATTATCAAAATTTTTATCCTGATGCTCTTACACCTTCCCCTATCCCTAATATACCTTCCTAAACACTTCCCATCACTCTATCCCTCAAAATCATCATTTTTACACAAGAAATGGCCTATTTCTACAATTTAACACTTTTCTAGACTAGGCCCGTGTTTTTTCGTTTTGGACCCCTTCCCCTCACTCAAACATTGAAATTAAACTTTCCCCTACTTCCTAACATCCCTCCCTACCTATAAAAATTTTCCTAACAATTTAGAAGCCCCCTATCCCCTTTATTTCCCTTCATTCTTATAAATTTCCCAAATCACCTGTTTTTCCTACACTAAACCCTAATGTCCTCTCCCATTGAGCTAGGGTTTGCTATGGAATCAGAGACATATGAGTAGAGGAGGAATAATGGAGATCATATCATCAATTATGAGGTCATTTAAACTCATAAACATCATGTATCCATAATTTTTCAAGAAGTCATTCCAAGGGACAAATCATTCACCACACATAGGGCCAATTTTGCTTCAAAGTATATTTTTGACCAAATGGAGATGAATTTAACAAAAAATAAAGAGGTTATTGTTAACCATAGACCAAGGAATCAAAAAATCATTCATTTTTTACACAGGTATTATGTTTTTGTAGAAATGAAGAAAATACAGTTGCTACAAGAGAGTTGTTGCACTTCTGGAGTAGTCTTGGGATAATCAATTTGTCTCCCATATTGAGTGTCAAAATGATTTCTTGATGAGTCAAATGATAAATAGACATAACGAGATTTCTAATTAGCTATCAAGAGCTCAATTTGGTGTAGAAATCATATAACTAATTCGTTATATATCCAAGATTCTCCTAATCACACAATATTTTAACTTCATGCACAACACATAATCTATTCCACCATTGATCATCACATGCGAAAATTAAATCAATTGCAATGCACACATGAAACCATAAGAATTCACACACATTAACACAACTCTGCTAATGAGAAACTCGGCTTAAACCCAAACTATCTCTGTATATAATATATGTCATAGAGATCATGTAACAATCCTCATACAAATCTTATCATATCAAGCTCTCAGTACAATACAATCGCTACAAACTAATCAAGCCCGATCTTGCAAATCCATGCACCGATATTTTCCACCTTCTAGCCTGCCTCTACTGTGCAATCCCTGCTAAAGAATGGCTTTGAATGAACTCGAATCCACCCAGATTTCACTGCACAATCCTCATTCGCATCTCCACTGAGTGTTAGATGCAATCAATGCATCACTATAGTCACAACTGATAGTCACACTTGCTCTTTCACCTATCTCTCCACTGGTCTCCACTGAAACTACCATGCACTGTAGTTAACTGATGTATTCTTCAGTTGATTAATGAGTTATTATTTATTGAATTAATTAACTAATTAATTCACACCACTCTCACTAGTGTATCAATCAGTTAGACTAAATACAACTAGCTCAACTGAGTCTAACTGAGTTAAACTAAATGCAACTCCACCAACTACTTCTATAACTCCACCAAACTCTGTCACGTGAGTTCTAACTGAAGTCCTCATGCATTAGCTCTAGTAAACTGTCAGGAATAGCATAATTCCTTCTGCCAGCTGTTGTGCCACATCTATGCACTTAACTGAAGTGCTCTAAGAGAATAAGATAATGTTTATAGTCCAAATATTATTAAGAGCTAATAATATTCGACATATCTATTTTTATATTGGCAATCTAAAAATAGATTTTTCCCAATATGTCTAAAAATATAAGTCCATATATTTTTCCAATTTGACCAACCATCCACAAATAGCATCCTGCAACTCATAGAATATGATCGACATGTCTAAAAATAGACATAGTCTAAAAATAGACTTTGCGCCAAAAATAGCCTGTGGGCCCACTTAGTGAAGGTGACTCTTTTCACTAAGCTCATCATCTCTTTATGAATCTAAAAACTTCCTAAACAAGATAGGGATTATCTTCCACCCCGATCCTCGTTCTATGGTATTCGAATTTGCTCCCGGTGAGCGCCTCTTCGTCGAATATCTCGCATCCCGATCCCCTCCATAGGAATGTAAGAAAGCAACATGATCTTCCGTTGCACAGAATATATGATATGATGGTACTGGATGTCAATATGTTTAGATCTATCATGAAATACTGGATTAATTGAGAGTCTAATGCAACTCTGATTATCACAATATATCACAGTAGGATCTAAGTGTGAACTGAACAACCCGACCAAGATATTCCTCATCCATATAGCCTCGCATGCAGCCAAAATTTCTACCATGTACTCGGCCTCCGCTGAACTGAGTACCATGGATCTCTATTTCCTGCTGTACCAAGAAAATGCTGTAGACCCGATACTGAATATCCCTCCAAATGTGCTCTTTCTGTCCGTTGGGCTTCCTGCCTATTCTGCATCCGTGAAGCCATGCATCTTTAACTCATTCGACTGTCTATACCACAATCCATATCCTGATGTGCCCTTGAGATACCTCAGGACATGCTTGCCTGCCTTCCAAAAGAGCTTGGTAGGCTTAACCATAGCTTGTGAAAGTCAAGCTACTAGTAATTACACAACAGTGAATGTCCTGGCCGTGTATTGAATGTTTGCAAGCTAGAACCAACCAACTCGTCGATAAACAGTGGCATCCACTACCTCTGCCGATGTAGCATCCTCTTTCCTCCAACCACTAGGAAGAGGAGTGTCGATAGGCTTGCAGCCTTGCATGTGAAACTTCTCCAGTATCTCTCGGGCATACTTTCCTTGAGACACAAATAGTCCACCCTTCTGCTACCAAATTTCCAATCCCAGGAAATAATGAAGGAGGCCCAATTTTTTCATCTCAAACTCCTTTGCAAGATTTTCCTTGCATGAGTGTATCAACAGTTCATCACCTGTTAGTATCAAATCATCTACATAAAGTACAATGATTAGCAACTTACCCTCCACCACAATCTGGTATAGGTTCGGATCCGCCTCACTCTTGGTGAATCCAAGTCTGGTGAAATAACTGTCTATCCGTGTGTACCAAGCACGAGGTGCTTGTTTCAGCCCATACAACGCTCTTTTGAGCCTGCACACATGTGACTCACTGCTAAAGATTTCAAATCCTTTAGGCTGCTCTATGTACACCTCCTCATCAATGACTCCGTTGAGGAACACAGTCTTCACATCCATTTTATGAATGTGCCAACCCATCTGTGCTAAGAGAGCAAGGATGGTCTATATGGAAGAATACCTTACGACAAGTGCAAATGTTTCTTCATAGTTGATCCCCTCGATCTGTGAGAAGCCCTGGGAAAAAAATCTTGCCTTGTACTTCTCAACACTCTCGTCAGAAGCTTGCTTCACTTTGTAGAACCATATCAAACCTACCATTGATTTCCCTTCCGGCCTTTGGAAAATCTCCCATGCACTGTTTCTGACAATCGAATCATACTCTTCCACCATGGCATCTACCCATGCGGGATCCTCCACAGATTCCTCAAAAGAAGATGGTTTTGTTATGATACACTTGCTCATCAGAGCCATGTATCCATTAAATTGGTCAGATGACTGTCTCTGTCTGTGCTGTGATGTAGGTGCTCCTACATTCTGTGCTGCATCAAGATTCAGTCTCTCAGCTTCTATAGTGCACTTCTGCCCTCTGATGTTTGGCACTGCATGAGTGGTTTCTTCCACTCCATGAACCTCCTCTTGTGGCTGATCCACATCTAGAGGCTCATCTTTAGGAACAAGTAGCTCCTCATCTGCATGCAAGTGTAGCTCCCTCTCAAGCGACAACTTCATGGCTTTTTTCTCATGAAATTGGATATCCCATCATACAACAGTCATTCGACTGTCTAGAAAATACACACGATAATTGTGGGGTGTTTATATATACCCCACAAATATCCCAACCTCTACAATCGGCTCCAACTTCTTCCTAGCATCCTTTGTCACATGAATGTAAACAGGTGAGCCAAAAATCTTCAAATGAGAAATATCAGGCTTCTTACCAAAAAATTCCTCTTCGAGTGTACTCATGTCAAGTACTCTATGAGGACAACGGTTTTGCACATAAACCATAGTGTTGCATGCTTCAGCCCACAAGTGTATGGGAAGGCCCTGATCATGCAACATCGCCTATGCAGCACCCATGATTGTTCTGTTCTTTCTCTCTGCAACCCCATTCTGCTGTGGGTTATGAGGCGCTATGAGTTCTCTTCGAATTTCTTCTGCGCTGCAAAAGTCTTTGAATTCACTAGAGATGTATTCACCACCATTATTTCTCCTTAGAGCTTTCACCTGCTTCCTCGACTCTTTCTCAACCAATGCCTTGAACTCACAGAACTTTGAGTATGTCTCGCTCTTCTTCTGCATGAAGAATATCCAACACTTACAAAAAAAGTCATCAACAAATATCACATAATACCTGTGCTTTGCTGTCGAAGCTACTAAGAAAGGTCCACACACGTCTGTGTGAATTCTCTCAAGGATCGTCATGGTGCAACTATCCTTCTCATGAAGAGTGGTCTTCACAAATTTTCCCAAAGTACATCCCTTTCACTGATTTAACTGCGCAAGTGTACCCTTGAGAAGCCCAGTAGAAATCTGCTGCAAAATTTTCAAAGCACCATAGTGAAGATGGCCCAATCTCCTATGCCACAATTCGCCCTCATCCCAGCTCACCACTGCTTCTGCTTTTCCTGTCATTGCTACGCAGCCATCTACCTGCAATTGATAAAGGTTCTTAACTTGAACCCATATCCTCCAGGTTTCACTAGTTGTTTTACTGCGCAGGAAAGCCTTTCCCTTGCTAAAAACAACATCATAACCCTTGTCTTCCAACATTGCCATAGAGATCAGATTCTTCTTCAATCCTGGAACATGCATGAAATCCTTCAAGATGAAAGGTTTACCAAACTACATCTCAAAGAAAATGGTCTCGATACCAGTCACACTGTATCTACCATCATCGCCCATCTCGATGTGCACTCCAGCATCCTTCTCATCCAAATCACTGAACAAATCTTTGTCTTTGGTCATATGGAAATGCACACCACTCTCAAGAAACCAGAATGATCCCATCACACTTGAAACCAAGCATGCGATCAATGAAAAATATAGCTCAAACTGCGAGGCTAAGGCCTCTCCAGCTGCAGATCCAGCAGCCTACTTATTTTTCTTCTTCTGTGGACAATTAGTGGCATAATGTCCATGCTAGTGATAGTGAAAGCACTTCACCTTGAACAAGTCCTGCTTCTTGCCTTTCACACCAGATTGAGAAGGATTTTTCTTTCCCTTCCCTTTCCTTACTTTGGCAGCCAAAGTGAAATTTTCTTCATCTTCATTCTTCGATGAAGATCCATCCCTGGTACCCTGCCTTATCTCCTCCTGCACAAGATCAGACCAAAGTCGCTCCCATCCTGGCAGTTTCTCCCGACCATTGATAGAGTCCTCGTAGCTATGCCAACTCTTTGGAAGCCCAAGGAGAGCCAAGCTCACCAAGTCCTCTTCTTCTACAGCAACCCCCACACTTCCCAGCTCATCCTTGCAGTGGACAAAATTTGTGAGGTATTTTGGTATACTGTCGCCTTTCTCCATTTTTATTTTCTTGAGCTTCTCTTTAAGCGCCAACTTCCTCTGGTCGCTTCTGCTTTGGAACAAGTATTTCAATGCTTTCCACATTAAGAATGGAGTAGCTTTACCATGAAGGCTGGACACAATGTGGTCCTTCACACCTTCCAACAGAATTCTTTGACACTTCTCTACCTTCTTTTTCCATGCGTCAAGTGCGGCTACATCGCTAGAACCAGGTTTTGGAATATCAATATCTATGAGCTCCTTCAACCCATTATCATCCAACACTGCCTCCATCTTGTCCTTCCATGTGATATAATTCAAGCTCCCATCAAGGGCATACTCCAATCGCAATCCATTGAAAGACATTTCAATGAATGCTCAACTTTGACACGAAGAAAAAACTGCAGCAAATTCGAATTCCACCAACACAAACTCAACTGCTTCAATAATTGCAATCTCCTCCGATCAATACTGCTCTGACACCATGTAGAAATTATATAACTTATGTGTTATATATTCAAGATTCTCCTGATCACACACTATTTTAACTTCATGCACAATACAAAATCTATTCCACCATTGATTATCACATGCGGAAATTAAATCAATTGCAATGCACACATGAAACCATAAAAATTAACACACATTAACACAACTGTTTAACGAGAAAGCCTAAATCTAAAAACCCCAAATAAATATATAATATATGTCATAGAGATCATGTAAAAATCCTCATACAAAGCTGATCATATCAATCTCTCAGTACAATACAATCACTACACACTAATCAGGCTCGATCTTGCAAATCCATGCACCGATCTTTGCCACCTACTAGCCTACCTCTACTGCACAATCCCTGCTGAAGAATGGCTCTGAATGAAATTGAATTTATCTAGCCTTGCTCACGCAATCCTCATTGGCATCTCCACTGAGTGTTGGATGCAATCAATGCATCACTATAGTCACAACTGATAGTCACACTTGCTCTTTCACCTATCTCTCCATTGGTCTCCACTGAAACTGCCATGCACTGTAGTTAATTGATGTATTCTTCAGTTGATTAATGAGTTATTATTTATTGAATTAATTAAATAATTAATTCACACCACTCTCACTACTGTATCAATCAGTTAGACTAGATACAACTAGCTCAACTGAGTTTAACTGAGTTAAACTAAATACAACTCCACCAACTACTTCTATAACTCCACAAAACTCTGTCACATGAGTTCTAACTGAAGTCCTCATGCATTAGCTCTAGTAAAACCTTAGGAATAGTGTAATTCCTTCTGTCAGCTACTATGCCACATCTGTGCACTTAACTGAAGTGCTCAAAGAGAATAAGATAATGTATAGAGTCCAAATATTATTAAGAGTTAATAATATTCGACATATCTATTTTTAGACTGGCAACCTAGAAATAGATTCCACCCAATATGTCTAAAAATAGGAGTCCATCTATTTTTCCAACTTGACCAACCATCCACAAATAACATTCTACAACTCATAGAATATGATCGACATGTCTAAAAATAGACTTGCACCAAAAATAGCCTGTGGGCCCACTTAGTGAAGGAGACTCTTTTCACTAAGCTCATCATCTTGTTGAATCTCAACATTTGGAGTTCGAGAAGGTCTCCAAAAGTGACCTGAAACTTCACGCTGTGATTTTCCTAGGGGCATGCTGCTCTTTTTGACCAGTCTTGGGGGAATTAATTTGTGAGGGGCTATACTTGATCATTTTTAGTGCTTGATAGGTTCATTTTGTAGACGACTGAGAGATATTTTGCACGAGATATCATGAGCTCAATTTGGAGTTTGGGAAGGCCTCCAAAAGTGGTATGCAAACTCCACATTGCGCTTTTTCCCTAAGCACACTACGCTTTTTCCCATGCACGGTGCACTTTTTCCAAGCATGTTGTGCTTTTTGCAGTTGAATGATTTTTCCTAATTTTTCCAGTTTGATCATTTGATGGATAAATTCAGTGGGATTTTACTGATTTAATGATGAAATTTAAATGTAATTATGTCCTAAATAGTTACTAGGGTAGATACCTCATGTAAATAGGTAATTTTTGTCAAAGTGAATCAATTTCATGAATGATATGGATGAGTTGGCTAACCTCCCTAATCACTAGTATTCTAGTTGAGCACTTTGTGGATCAGCTCCACAAGTCATGGATTTGACCCCTGAGAGTGGGATAAGTAGTTTTTGGCCTATATATTTCATTAGATTTCTCATTAAAATGGTTGGATGTTGTTGGATTGATCACTGAACACTATTGTAATTAGAATTTTGATAAGTAATAACATATTGAGTTGCATCTATTTTGATGGAATTCTTGTGGTAAAGTGATTTGACATTGTTTCTTCTTATGTTTTTCAAATGTGTGAATGTATTGTGATTTCATATTCATTCCATTTCTGAATGTAATTATTTCCTAAGTTTGAAAGACAAAATTCATTAAGCTTATGCTCTGTTTTGGAGGAATAGTTACAGTTTGTTTCATCTTCTTCTAGTAGAAAATAATTCATATCTCTTATGCTCTTTTCTCAAACCCTACCAGTTAAGACCACTCCATCAAGATACCTTTTGTGTTGAACTTCTTACCTACCTTGCTCCATGAGATCCCTGCAATTTTGATCCTTGCTTTCCCTGACCTAGTTCATTCCTTGACCTATTCACCCTCCAACACCTCAAAAATCAATCAACCAAACCCCTGTGCTACTATACCTATCACAATATCTCATTGATCCAATCATATTGGCTGAGATCCATTGGAGAGAGCCCTCTCCTTCCTAGTAGGGCTAGCTACTTGGCAAAAGATTGGTCTGTGGTTAGCTTTTCTGGTATATTCTCAGCCTCAAAGATCCAGTGGAGTGATAATTAGAGGGGCATTCATCTCTGGCATTATTCTCTTCACAGACTAAGAAAACCTCTATGACATTTAGTGGACATTCATTTCAAGGGTGTTTTCTTGGCACATCTAGGGAAAATTATGGTTAAGGTCCTCTCTTATTCCTCTTCATTCCTTTTGATCTACATTGTGTCCATTTGCAATGCATTACCTCCAACATGTTTCCAGTCTCATTCTTGATAGAGGTGTAAGAGGAAGGGGTGTTTCTCATGCTTTTGCTAGCTCCACCTTTCTTCCTAGTTGCCCTAGAGTGGTTTCTAAATACATTCTTGATGTCCTCATAAGGTAGCTGGTAGATATATCCTTCAGACAACATATTAAGGTTCTCTATCACCTCTTCCCTGATCTCTCATATAAGTACCAATTCGAGTGATCTGAGATCAAGGGTGCAATTTTCTCTTTTATATTTTATTTGGAATATTTCTTCATAATCCTCCAAGGATTCATCAAGTCCCAGAGTCATCCTAAATATCTCCTCTTTGGTCTCTTTGGACCTGAAATAGTCTCTATATTTCTTTTGTAAGGATTCTTGCATCTATGCCCAAGTAGTTATACTATTCCTAGACAAACACATGAACCAACACAAGGTTGCATCCTTGAGGGTGGATGGGAACAATTTCAACTTTTGGTCATCTAAGGCATAGTCATAAGTCCTACACACAACAACAAACTCGAACATGAAGGTGTCAAGATCCTCAGAAGTAAGGCCATGGAAATGTGGAAGGGTTAAGGGATTGATGTTCTTCATTCTAGTTTCTCCATCATTTTCTCTAATGGGAAAGAATCCTTGGCCCCTAGTTTCAGCCATGGCTTGAATTGGTGAAGTAAGTTCCTAAGGTGAAGCAAATTCCCCTTCTTCCCCAATAGGAGCTTCAAATTTTTCAAGTGGTTCACCTATATAGTGTTCTATCTCACAAGTCATGAAGAAGAGTGAAGGGTGGTTGTGTGGGGATGAGGGGGTTTTTGGTAAGTATTTTCCTTGGTTGTCCCTACTCCTACGAGGCATGAAATTCAAACTCTTTTTTATGTTTTTCAATATTTTGGAATTTAATGTAAAACATAAAGAATAAAATAATGCTAAAGTATAAACAAGCATATACTTAGACATATCCCCAGCGACGGCGCCAAAGAGTGGTGAGCTCTGGTATTGCACCAAGAGTGCTGCAACTCCTAAAGGCTACTCAATTTTACTTTATCAACTTAGGTTTTGTACAAACTTGGAGGTGACAGTGCTATATGCATAGCAGACGATCTCTACTCATGCCATCCTCATATTAGTTGTACAATGAGGTGCTAGTAACTAGGGTTACTCTAGGAAAGGAAGTCTATCACACTTCTAAATGCAATCTAAGACTAAAAAATATATCATAACCTTTACTCTATTGACAAGGAAAGAAAATACTATAGATCACACTGACTCATCTAACTACTATCTACTTTTACAAGAAATAAAGATTCACACTTATGCTAAGGCAAGAAAAGGAAATTACACTAAGTGGCATTCATAATTTAGATTACTGAATTGAATTGCAAAAAACGAAACTAATCTAGAGCACACATGTTAAATCAATGAATAACTAAGTCTGACCTAATTTATGATTAACTATTGTGAACAATGTAAGCTTTGAAATAAGAATTATAAACTCAAAACAGGAACTCTAGCCAAAAAAATCCAAAAAAACATGAAAAACAACCTTAAAAAAAATGTTGATGTTTGAATACTAAAATTTTGGAAAACCTTAAAATTTTGACAATTTTTCAACCATGACATTATGGAATATTTTTTGAGTAAAAATAGTTTAAAAATGAACACCTGAATGAAAGAGTGAGTATTACGGGAGGAGTTTCTTTTTTAAATGATAAAAATATGATGACTTTAAAATCTCAGCCTGACACATTGCAAAAAAAATTTAAAAGGCAACCATCAAATTGACACACAATATAGGCAAACTCAACCCATTGAAATGAAAAATTAAATATCAACGATGAAATTGACACATTGTGTAGGCGGACTCGATCTTTTACAATCAAAACTTTAAAACCAACAATAAAAATGACACATAATGAGATGAGGTTGGTAGTAGAGGATCGATCAAGATCCTATAGGAAAAAATTAAATTAAACAAAATAATAAATAAATATATAAAAATGAAAAATATAAAAGAAAACAAAAATTAAAACATTGAAAAAAAAACACACACAAAAAGTTTAAAAATAATAATAAGTAAATAAAGTTCAGAGGGTCTTGAATAGATGGTGATTGGGTGGGTTATTTACGCACTCCTTGATGTGAAGTCACTGCTTCAATTCTCCACCCCGATCGGAGTGATTTATTTTGGCATGATGATGAAGATGTAGTCCTACTCAGCTTACCAAAAATAATAATAACTAAATACAAATTTATATTTAAACAAAAAGAAATTGAAAAACATGAAAACAAAATTATTGAGAAAAACAAAAACAAAAAGAAACACACAAAAAAGTAATAAGAAGTAGATAACACCCGTGCTTAGTTGATTGAGTATCATGCATTAGCCATTTTCTATCTATATTAATACGCTTCGATGTTTCCCTAACTAAAACTAGCTACATACTTCTATCGAAGTTATTAGAACATAAAAAAATTTAAAAAACATGGCAAAAAAAAACAAATATAAGAACATGGCAAAAAGATACAAATATAAAAAGATATATGAAATTGAAAAAAAAAAAATGAAACATAAAAAAATACCAAAAAACAAAATTAACTAAAAAAAAAATGAAAGATAAAAAAAACTATAAAAATTAACAAAAATACAAAACATATTTTAAAACACAAATAATTTAAAAAATAGAAGATTAACCAAAAAAACAAAAAAAGAACAATTTTGAATAATTAAAAAAAAAACCCATAATTTTTTTATTAAAAAACCTTACATTTAAATTTAAAAACCCAAAGAAATAAAAAAAGTAACTAAATTAAAAAAAAAAGGTATGCTGCTTAGCCAAATAGCTGAGTGGCCATAGGGTGTAAGGCCAACTCTCTGTGGTTACTCGGCCATCGGGTTGGGCGGCCGTGGGAACTATGGCCACAACTCCCATGACCGCCTAGCCCGACAACCAAGTGGCCATGGGGGGGGGGAAACCAATTATGGCCACAACTCCCACGACTGCCCAGCACGGCGGCCAAGCGGCCACAGCGGGCAGGTCGATTCTGAGAATCAACCTGCCCCTTGTGGCCGCTCGGCCGCCAAGCTGGGCAGTAGTGGGAACTGTGGCTATAGCTCCCATGGCCACTCAGCGTGGCAGTCGAGCGGCCACATCTGGCCAGCCGAGCCTGAAGGCGAGGCTAGCCAGCTATGGTCGTTCATTTTTTTTTTAAATTTTTTTAGTTACGATTTTTTATTTTTTATTTTTATTTGTTTTTTTAGTTTTGTTTTTAATTTTTTTTACTATTTTAAATTTAATTTGAAAGTGTGGTTTTATTATTATTATTATTTTTTTATATGTTTTTTAAATTTTTATTATGTTTTTTTTTTAAATTTTATTATAATTTGTTTATATATATATATATTTGTTTAAATTTAAGGTTAAAAAAAAATTATGGTTTTTTTTTTTTTTTTTAATTATGTAAAATCGTTTTATAATTTTTATTTATTTTGTTAATTATCTATTGTTTTTTAAATCATGTGTGTTTTGAAATATGTTTTTATTTCTATTTTTTATAGTTTTTTTAAATTTTTTGTTTTTGTGTTTTTTTTTTTTAAATTTCTAAGTAAATTTTGTTTTTTTTTAACATTTTTAATGTTTTTTTTTTAATCTTTTCATATACAATTTTATATTTGATTTTTTACATATTTTTAATGTTATTATTTTTTTTTAATTTTGCAAAAAAAATTTAAATTTTATTATAAAAAAAATTGCAAAGAAAAACAAAAATACATACATTTGAAAAACCCTTAAAAAACTAATATCTTAGGATGAAAAGCACAAAGAGACATAAGAAAACTTGAAAATTTGTTAAATAATCAACATTTAAAAAATATTTGTGTATACCTAGGACATAAGAACATTTAAAGTGTCAAAAACCTCTTTAAAAAAATAAATGTTGATGTTTTTCAAAATATGCATGAAAATCATCAACATTTAAAAAAACACATTGAGACTTAGGAAAATAGAAAATTTAAAGTGTAAAAAATAAGCCCACTAAAAAAAGGGGTCGATGCTGCATCAAAACTTTTTAAAATTAACATGAAAATCACTAACATTAAAAAAAAAAATGATATATAAGAAATTTTAAAGTGTTAAAAACATGCTCCCAAAAAACAAAGTGTATTATGGAAGATCACTTTTCAAAATCAGATTACGTTTTTGCTACCTCAAAAAAGAAGGTACTCGTTTCTATTCCTGTTTCAAAGTTTATATTGTTTGTGTTTAATGATGCATATTGTAATAGACTAATCACACTTTAAAGTGGCTCTGTTTTGCAGCAAAGAAGGAGGCTCTTGGGCGGCATAATAATGTCCCTGGACCAAATATTTAGGGCTAAAGGTCTATTGGTGGCTTGGTTGGGCTTAGATGAGATGGAGGAATGATTTTGGGCTGAAGGAAAGGTTTTTTAGCACTACTATAGGAAGATGCTAGAAGATTTCCTTTAGTGCTACAAGATGTCCTTAAAAGCTACAGGAAACAGGCTGAAAGGAGTTGGAGGCCAGAAATGATGAGCATAAGGTTAGGAGAGGTGGGGGAAAGGTGGATCCTGGTATATGAAGGATATCCAACCCCTTGCCCAATCTCAGAGCTCTTCGAAAATCCTATCTTGCACCCACAAGGTTACTCTCAGTGATGTAATGGTGACCTCAAAAACAAGGATGTAAGTGACTTGGATAAAAGGTATTTGATGAAGGGTGAAGACTTGAGATGATGGTGCTAAAGGGGTCATTCTTTGCTTCTCTATCCAAAACTGTAATCAATACATTTGTTCATGCATTCATCATTGACAAAATTATCTAAAAATAGTGGAAAAGATGACTTGAATTTAGATAAATCTAGCTATGCAATTGAAACAAAAATCTACCTCTAAGCCTATAACATGTTCATGATAAGCAAAGTAAAAACTATTTAAATTTTACAAGAAATCATAAACTGAAAATAAATTTGGTCTATGGTGGAAGACCTTCCTCCTCAAGCTCCAATGGAAGAGGTGAGAGATGGAGGCTTAGCACATAGTTTTAATATTTTATATGCTACCAAACATGTAATGGAAGAAATCAACTACTGGAACATAAAAGAAAGACATATGTACATAAGAGAGACTGAGACCAATGTATTGGGCCCTAACTCACAAGCTCAACTCCCTAAAATCAACCCAGTGGAAAAGAAATCAGATTCTCATCTTATTTCATAACCAATCTTTTACATGAACACTGAAAGTCATAAATGTCTAATACAAAAGCCAATAGTGCTCTAGATGCATCCAAAATTTGAATCCTAGTGACCTCTTGCTATGGCCTATTTATTCTAAAGGGTAGCTACCAACAACTCCCTAAAACGTAGGTCTTTATTCCCTTAGAACTCGAGACAAGTGGAGCATGGCTCCCTTTGATCATTCACTTCCTTGGCTGCCTCTAATTTGGAGTTGTTGGTGGAGAATATTAAAGAGATATTGGATGCCTTTAGAAGTTAAGATGGTGGTAAACCTCCCTACAATTACTCCTCGATATCTACTATGAGCCCTAATTATTCAATATTTCTAAAAAATGGCTTCATTCCCTTCATTTTCCTGCATTTAAACCATATTAGACCTTGAAACATGACAACCCTTAATACACCATTCTCACTAAGAAAAATATGACAAAATGCAATGAAATGTGTGTGAGAGAGAGAGAATAATTAAGCTAAAAAGGTGACATTTAACTCCTTATAATATACCTAATGATGGTTCTCATCAAGACTCTCCCTATAGATAAGATGAGAAGTGTGGTGGTGGGAATTATTATGAATTAATATACACGTTGAGAAGTTTGAAGGTGGGAATAAGAAGTTTCAAGGAAGATAATGATAGGATTATTCATGCATAGGAGAAATAAGAAGAATTCAATCCAGTAATCCTTCAGATTTTATTAGAATTGTAGAGATAGGGACTACTTCAAATGAGTCATAGGTAGGAGGAAAAGACTAGTGGGGAATATGGTCGTATATCTCATGGTGGGAATAGGTTGGATAAGGATGAAACGATCGGAGATGACAGACTCTTGGATATCCGAATAGGAGAGGTGATGGACACAGGTTCTATTATAGTTTTATTTCTGACAAGCACTATGATCTTCATCCTTATCATCCTTGCAGGAGGAGTGGCAAGGGATACTTGGAAGATGAGTTCAAGAAAGTGAAGACACCTACCTTTGATGGGGATTTGAATAGGTTAGTGGATGAAGAGGCATGGTTGCTTGGGATGAATAAATTCTTTGAGTTGAATGAGTACACAGAGAACATGAAGGCCATAATAGCTATATTCAGCCTCAAATGGAAAGTATACATCTGGTGGGAAGATGTGAAGTGAGTTATAGACATCAGGATATAACAGTTGAGTTGGCATGAATTCAAGAGACTTTTTAGAAAGAAGTACTTATCAAAGAGGTATTATAATAGTAAAAATAAGGAGTTTTATGAGTTAAATATGTGATCAAAGAAATATGAGGAGTATACGACTAATTTTCTGTAGTTATTTATGTATGTACCATGTCTTAAGGATGAAAAGGCTAAAGTTCAGAGGTTTGTCAATGGATTTCCATTAAAATTTAGCGATCAAATTGAGTATGATGAGCCTCGGTCACATGAGGAAGTTATTCATAAATTGAAGCACAGTTACAAGCTGTAAAAGCGTAAGACATAATCACATTAATTTTGGAAAGGGAAAGATAAAGATAAAGGTAAATGGAAGCCAAAAGGAGCAAGACCCCAGGATGTAGAAAAGAAAGAAAATATTGCACCATATAAGAAGTTCAATGTAGTTAGACAAGGACATGGGTCACAGCTTGGAGGGGAGTAGAATATAACTGATGGTACAAGATGGTTACAGTGTTGGACATGTGGTGAGGAGCATATTAAGAGAGATTTTATGTAGAATCAAGGTGGTAGGCCTCAAATTAAAAGTGCAGGGAAAGCACAAACTGTTGGGGATGTTTGATAACATGCAGGAATCTCATGAGGTGGCTATTATTGAGATTGATGGTAAGCTTTGTGATCAATTTTTTTATATTTTGATTGACCCTGGATCTAATTATAGTTACGCTAACCCTGACTTGGTGGATAAGTGTAGTTAGAATAAATAAGTGCATGCAGAGTCTTGGTTAGTGCATTTATCTACAAGTACTAAGAAAAGAGTTCATCATTGGGTAAGAGCTTGTACATTCAAGTTGAATGGTATGCCTACATCAACACATTTGTATGTATTGGCATTGGGATCATATAGTATGCATTTGGGTATGGAGTGGTTGTATCTTCATAGGACTAAGCTGCATTGTTATGGAAAAGGTATTCAGTGCTTGGATGAAAATGGAGAACAGAGAGTCTAGCAGGGTAAGAAGAAGGAAACATCCTTTAGAATGGCTACAAATATGTAGCTCAATCACACTCGTAGGAAAGGGTGTGTGTTATTTGCAATGAATATTTCTAGTGATAAAGGTAGGGAGGATGAGGATGTGGAGATATTAAACATGTACCCGATCTTGCAGCAGTTTCAAGATGTGTTCCAAACATAGATTTCATAGTTTCCTCCTCACAGAGAAGTGGACTTTTCCATTGAGTTGGTACCAAGGGCAGCACCAACATCGAAGGCACATACAAGATGAGAACTCTAGAGCTAGTATAGTTGAAGTTGCATTTTAAGGAAATGATTGAAAAGGGATACATTAGGCCAAGAATATCACTATGGGGTGCATAAATGTTGTTTGTGAAGAATAAGGATGGTAATCTCAGGTAATGCATTAATTACAAGAAGTTGAACAAGGTAACCATCAAGAACATGTATCAATTGTTGAGGATTGGTGACTTGTTTGATCAATTGAAGGGAGAAACAATGTTCTCGAAGATTGATCTACGATCAGGATACCATCAGATGCACATCAAGGAAGAGGATATTTACAGGATATCTTTCCAGACTAGGCATGGGAATTATGAGTTTGTTGTAGTTCCATTTTGTTTGACCAATGCTCTAGCTACCTTTATTTGCTTGATGAATAGTGTGTTGCTTCCTTATATCGACAAGTTTTTTTATTGTATTTAGTGATGACATATTGATATATTATAAGAATGAGGAAGAACATGCCAAACGATTAGAATCAATATTGAAATTACTGAGATATTATTAGTTTTATGAAAAGCTCAGTAAATGTACTTTCTTTTAGACGAAGGTACATTTCTTGGGGCATGTTATTTCCAAGGAAGGAATAACAGTGGATCCATAAAAGCTAAGGGCTATCATGGAGTGGGAAACTCCTATACATGTGGATGAGGTAAGATCATTTATGGGGATAGTAGGTTATTATAGGAGGTTCATCAAGAAATTATCTCGTATTGCATATCCTATTACGTCATTATAAAGGCAAGGTAAGAAATCTGAATGGGCAGAGGAATGTGCATCTAGTTTTAAACAATTGAAGCAATTGTTGACGAATGCTCTAGTGTTAAAGAATTCAGATCCAAACAAAGAGTTTATGGCATGTACAGATGCGTCGAATTAGGGCAAAGGTAGAGAGATCCAACATGAATTGCGCACATAGTATGAATAAGGCAGCAAGTCGTGAAGGAGGCTATTATACCAGTAGTTAATGTAGATGTTTGCATGAGAGGTCTTGGTGGAGTCCTTATGTAGGAAGTACCAGTAGTGTGCTAGGAGTCATGGAAATTGTATGAAAATGAGAAAAATTATCAGACATGTGATCTGGAGTTGGCATCAATCATCCATGTATTGAATATGTGGAGACATTATCTTCTTGGCAGGAGGTTTGTATTGATGAGTGATCATAGTGGATTGAGGTATGTATTTGATTAGCAAAATTTGAATGCCAGATAAGCTAGATGGTTGGTCATGATCAATGAGTTCGAATTTGAGATTAGGTACATCAAGAGTAAATAGAACGGGGTTGCAGATGCTCTTAGCATGAGGATAAAGGTGAACCATATAGAAACTATGATCTCCTACTCAACAAACTTATAATAATGGATATTATAGGCAGGGTAGTAGGATGATAGGTACATGGAGCTTATGCATAGGTTACAACATGGTACAAGTGATTAGAATGTGGACTATTGTCTTACAACATATGGTGTTGAAATGTAAAAAAGAAATGTGTGTCTAATTTAATTTTCCCTTAATTAAATTGGACAATAAATTGTAATCTTATCTCATAATCACTTGTAATAGTTAACTCAATGTGATCAACTAAGTTAGGTCATGAATTTCTAGTTGAGGGTGTTTGGTGAGGCATGCAAAGTGATTCTGTTAGTTTTTGAGTCCAAGTCGTAGTTAGTGCATTATTTTAATGCATCAAAAATCAGTTAACTCAATTAATTGAGTTAAAATCAGTTTAAATAGTTGTAACTGATTGTTGCACTAGTGAGAGGTCAAGTGAATTAAATCAAATTTAATTCAAATGTAGTGATCTGTCAAGTAACTGATGATTTACTATTAATAGGTGCATGCATGTCAGTTCTGATGGAGACCCAGTTGAGACAGAGGTTAAAGGGATGTTAACTATCAGTTGTATTATTAGTAAGCTTCCCACATACAGTAATACACCCATAGGATTTCCCATGAGAATTGCATAGTTTTGGAAGGTTGAAATTAATAAATAATAGGGATTTTATTCCACATGAATTATGCAAGGCAGGCAGGTTGAGCATAGGCTAAAAATTGGCCAAGTGTTGGTTGATTTTTTTAGGATCGGAGTGAGACAATTGTGAGAGTGCATCAAACACTTGTGAGAAGAGTTCATTGTAATTGTTTCATGATTCCTTGGTGAATATACAATACAATATAGAAGGGTTTTGAGAAGTAAGCTTTCCCTGGGAAAATATCTGTGCTGTGGTTTGATTTGTTTCTTTATTTACTTGTTGTGATTGGAAATCGTGTTTATTTTCTGAAATTAATTTGTAGAAGGATTTGATATCTTTATTTAGCATATCGCATGATAGGATTGAATCCATTGGTATACATATTGTTTGTATAATTTATACATGGTATCAGAGTGTATGAAATCACTATAATAGAGAAGAAATTGAGTTTGTGATGAATAACATTCAAATTTGCAAAACAAATTTTTGGTGCGACAAGCGGATCACGATGGATTTCAATGGAATGAGATTGGAATATGAACTCGAGGGAAGTTCTAATTATATTTCATGGAAAGAAAAAATGGAGGTAGTTGTGGTGGATAATAGGTTGAAAGAATTCATTCATAATGACATTCACAAACCCGCAACAGAAGATGCCTCTCTTCTTGATGCTTGGAAAAAGAAGGTTTCAAAGGCGAGGAGGATCTTATTAGAGGGAGTTCGAGACCACATTGTCTTGAGTATCCATGGAAAAGTGACTCCATATGCTATGTGGAAAGCTTTGACAGATCTATTTCAGAGTAGCAGTGACCACAAAAAATTAGTACTGAAGGAAAAGCTCAGGAAAATTAAAAGGGAGAAAGGCAACACTATTCCGAAATATTTAACCAAGTTCGTCCAATGTCGAGATGAGCTTGAGAGTGTCAAAATTACTATAGTGGATGATGAATTGGTGACCCTAGCTCTTCTAGGCCTTCCCAAGAGTTGGCATAGTTATCGGGACTCTGTCAATTGGAGGGAGAAGCAACTAGATTAGGAGGCTACTTTGGTTGGATTTGGTACAAGAAGAATTCAGGTAGAATACCAGGGATGGATCCTAATCTAAGACAGATGATGAGGAGAATTACGCCTTGGATGGTAAGGAAAATAAGGGGAAGGGAAAGAAATCCTATTCCAAATTTGAGACCAACAAAGAAGGCAAGAAGCATGACATTTCCAGATTGAAATATTTTCACTGTCATGAGCATGGAAATTATGCCACTAATTGTCCACAGAAGAAGAAGAACAATAAGACCTCAGGATCTATAGCTGGTGAGGCTTTGGCCTCACAATTTGAGTTGGACTTATAATGAGATGTATGGTGTCTAGTGTGATGGGATCAATGTGGTACTTGGATAGTGGTGCATATTTCCACATGACGAGAGACAAAGAACTTTTCAGTAGCTTGGAGGAGAAGGATCTCCAGATGCATATTGAAATGGGTGATGACGGGAGGCATAGTGCTAGCGAGAATGGTATAGTTACTTGCTAGAGACAGTCAGGTAAACCCTTGTTATTAAAAGATGTCATGTATGTACTAGGATTGAAAAAGAATTTAGTTTCATTTGATATGTTAGAGGATAGAGGAAATTATGTGGTTTTCTATGAAGGGAAAGCATTCCTTATTCACAAATCCATAGGACAAGTCAAGAATATTGGGATTCATGTGAAGAATCTCTACAAACTTGATGTAGATGGCTACACAACATTGATGGGTAAAGCAGACAAAGTGGTGAGACAGGATGAGGATGAGTTATGGCATAGGAGATTGGGCCATCTAAACGACGGTGCTTTGAAGGTCATGCAACATATTTGTACAAGGCTTCCAAAGGGTGCTCTTGTGCAGATAGACACATGCAAGGGATGTACTATGGGGAAGTATGCAAAGGCCACTTTTCACGAGAAGGAGAACCGAGCAGCAGGAATCATTGAGAGAGTTCACTGAGACATGTGTGGACCATTCTCTATAGCTTTGATGAGAAAGCACATGTATTATGTGATTTTTGTTGATGATTTTTCAAGAAAGTGTTGGATCTACTTCATGCAGAAGAAAGATCAAACGTTCTCAAAATTTTGTGAGTTCAAAGCATCGGTGGAGAAAGATACATGGAAGCATGTGAAGGCTCTGAGGAGTGACAATGGTGGTGAGTACATCTCCAATGAATTCAAGAAATTTTGTAGCAAAGAAGGAATTCAGAGAGAATTTATTGCGCCTCATAACGCACAATAGAATGGGGTCAGAGAAAGAAAGAACAAAAAAATTGTGGGTGTAGCATGAGCGAAGTTGCATGATCAGGGCCTACCATTGCATCTGTGGGCAGAGGCATGAAACAAAATGATATTTGTGAAGAACCGTAGTCCTCATTAGATACTTGGCATGAGTACACTAGAGGAGGATTTTTTTGGTAAGAAACCTGATGTTTCATATTTTAAAATTTTTGGCTCATCTGCCTATTGGCATGTGAACAAAGAATTTAGAAAGAAGCTAGAACTAGAAACTGAGATTAGGATATTTATGGGGTACATTGATACTCCCCACAAATATTAGGTGTATTTTTTGAACAACAGGATGATTTTTGTGAGGTGAGATATAAAATTTGATGAGGAGAAAGCCATGCGATTATCCCTTGAGAGGGAGCTTGATTTTCATGCAGATCATGAAATCTTGGTTCCAAAGGATTAAACTCAAGATGTGGAGCAACCACATGTGGAGGATCATGGAGTGGCAGAAACCACTCATGCAGAGCCATCCACCAGACATGGTAGAAGGTGCACCATAGAAGATGACATATTAAGACTTGATGCGAGAGAACATGTAGGAGCACCTACATCACTACGCAAATAGAGACAGTCTCCAGACAGGTTTATTGGATACATGGCTCTTATGGGAAAGTGTATTGTGACAGAACCAACCTCTTTTGAGGAACCAGTGCAACAACCAATTTGGGTTGATGCCATGGTTGAGGAGTATGACTCCATCTTCAAGAACAGTGCACAGGAAGTTGTCCCGAGACTAGTCAAGAAATCAGTGGTTGGATCTAGATGGATTTATAAGGAGAAGTAAAAGGCTAGATTTGTAGCCTGAGGATTCTCATAAATTAAGGGGATTGGCAATGAGGATACTTTTGCACTGGTTGTGAGGTACTCATCGATTAGATCTATCCTTGCACTCTCAGCATAGATGGGGTGGAAGATACATAAGATGGAAGTGAAAACTACATTTCTCAATGGATTTATTGAGGAAGAAGTGTACATTGAGCAACCATAAGGTTTTGAGATCTTTGACAGTGAGTCGCATGTGTGCAGACTCAAGAGAGCATTGTATGGTCTGAAGCAAGCACCTTGTGCTTGGTACACCAGGATTGATAACTATTTCACAAGGCTGGGCTTCACTAAAAGTGAAGCAGATGCGAACCTGTACTAGATTGTGGTTGATGGTAAGATTTTGATTATTGTAATTTATGTTGATGATCATATTTTAACAGGTGATGAGCAACTCATAATTTATTTCAAAGAGTATCTTGCAAGAGAGTTTGAGTTGAAGGACATGGGAATCCTTCACTATTTCCTTGGATTGGAAGTATGGCAGTGGGATGGGGAACTATTTGTTTCTCAAGGAAAGTATGCCAAAGAGATTATGAGAAAGTTCCACATCGAGAGATGTAAACCAATGGAGACTCATATTGTAGGAAACTGGAAGAGGGAGGATGCTACTTCAGGTGAGGTAGTGGACACGACTGTTTACAGGCAATGTGTGGGTTCACTCATGTACTTGGTGAACACTAGACCATACATTTTCTACAGAGTTAACCAGTTGAGTCAAGATATGGTTAAGCTGAACAAGCTCTTTTGGAAGGTGGAGAAGCATGTCTTGAGATATCTAAGGGGCACTACAGAGTATGGACTATGGTACAAATGGATAGATGGAGTGAAGCTTCAAGGCTTCACCGATGCAAATTGGGAAGGCATTCCATTAGACAGAAAGAGCACATCATGAGGGGATTTTAGCATATGACTGACAACAGTTTCGTGGTACAACAGGAAGCAGAGATCTGTGGCACTTAGTTCAACCGAGTTAGAGTACATGGAAGCCAGTCAGGTTGCATGTGAGACCATCTAGATGAGGAATATTCTTGTTGGTTTGTTTGGTCATCATATGGATCCGAAAATGATATATTATGACAATCAGAGTTGCATAAAACTCTTGGTTAATCTAGTATTCCATGATAGGTCCAAGTATGTAGACATCCTATACCACCATCTCAGAGGTTGTGTTTAGAGACACATTATGTTAATTCAGTACATTCCCACAGAAGATCAGGATACATATATTCTAACGAAGGCGTTCGCCAAGAGTAAATTCGAATACCATAGAGGTAGGATTAGGGTAGTTGCTAATCCCTTTCTTGTTGAGAGGGAGTATTGAAAAGTCAATGAGAAATGTGTGTGTAATTTAATTTTCCCTTAATTAAATTGGACAATAAATTGTAATCTTATCTCATAATCACTTGTAATAGTTAACTAAGTGTGATAGACTCAGTTAGCTCATGAAGTTTGAGTTGAGGGTGGTTGGTGAGGCATGCAGAGTGATTCTATTAGTGTTTGAGTCCAAGTTGCAGTTAGTGCATTATTTTAATGCATGAGAAATCAATTAACTCAATTAATTGAGTTAAAATCAGTTTAACTAGTTGTAATTGATTACTGCACTAGTGAGAGATCAAGTGAATTAAATAAGATTTAATTCACATGAAGTAATCTATCAAGTAACTGATGATTTACTGTTAATATCTTCTTGCATGTTAGTTCTGTTGGAGACACAGTTGAGATAGAGGTTAAAGGGATGTTAACTATCAATTGTATTATTAGTAAGTTTCTTGCATGCAGTAATACACCCATAGAATTTCCCATCATAATTGTGTAGTTTTGGAAGGCTGAAATTCATAAATAATAGGGATTTCATTCCACATGAATTGCACTAGCAAGGCAGGCTGAGCAGAGGCTAAAAATTGGCTAAGTGTTGGTCGATTTTTTCCAGATCTGTGTGAGACAGTTGTGAGAGTGCAATAGACACTTGTGAAAGGAGTGCACTGTAATTGTTTCATGATTCCTTGGTGACTATACAATAGAAGATAGAGGGGTTTTGAGAAGCAAGCTTTACCCGGGAAAATATCTGTGTTGTGGTTTGATTTTCTTATTTCTTGACTTGTTGTGATTGGCGCTCGTGTTTATTTTCTGCAATTAATTTGTAGAAGGATTCAATATATTGCTTTAGCATATCGCAGGATTGTATTGAATCCATTGGTATACATATTGTTTGTATAATTTATACATATGGTTTGATCATATTTAGGGACAAGATATATGTGTCAAATAACAATGATCTCAAGAAGATTATCTTGCGAGAGTTTCATGCAAAACTATATTTAGGTCACCCAAGATACTAGAAGATGTTGAAAACAGTGGGGAATTTTTATCATTGGTTGAATCTAAAAAAGGACGTGGTAGAGGTTGTGGCTAGATGCTTAGACTGTCAAAAAGTGAAAGCATACTGAAAATACCTAGGTGGACTACTACAACTGATTCTTAAACTATAGAGTGGAAGTAGGAGGTCAATTCCATGGATTTAATCGCAGGTTTGTCAAGGACATCTAGATAATATGATTCCATCATGGTCATGGTGGATAGATTGAAAAAGTTAACCTACTTCATTCTAGTAAATTCTATTTATTCAGCTAATGATGTAGCACAGATATTTATCATAGATGTGGTGAGGTTGCATAGTGTTATGAGGAATATTGTGTCAGACAGGGATGTTAATTTCAATTCCAAGTTTTGGAAATAGTTGTTTGCAGGTTTAGGGGCAGAGTTGGCCTTCAACACAACTTATCATTCATAGAAAGATGGATAGATAGAGAAGGTCAACAAGATTTTGGAGGATATTTTGAGGATGTATGTGATGCATCAACATAGGATATGGTGGGAGTACCTTCTGTTGGTTGTGTTTTCTTACAAAAATGGTTACTAGGAGTCACCGAGGATGAATTTGTTTGATGCACTCTATGGGTGGAGTTGTAATACTCCCATCAGTTTAAGTGATCCAATGAATAGGGTGTTGATAGGATTGGACACATTTGTAGAGTTGGAACAAGAAATGCAAGAAATAAATAATAATTTAAAGGTAACACAGGAGTTATGTAGATTAGAACACGATCTCTAAGGATTTTTAGGTTGGGGAATAGGTGTACTTGCGCATCAAGCCCAAGAATAGATCCTTTAGGATTGAATCACGTGCCAAGTTGGCACCTTGGTTTTATGGACCTTTCAATATTGTTGAAAGGATTGGACCAACATCAAATCAAGTTGCACTACCTCCGACAGTGAAATTCCATGATTTTTTCCATGTTTCATTGTTTAGGAAGTATGTTAAATTTTCTGACCATATGATTGAATAGTATATATTGCAGGTGGAGTCAAGAGGATAATTCCAACCACAATCGTAGTGTATTTTCCAGAGAAATATGCTCATGCTCCAGAACCGATAAATCGAGCAGGTTAAAGTCTAGTGGAAGCACTTTGTGCCCGATGAAGCTACATGGTAGATGGCATATCATATGCAGGTTATGTATCCTTCTTTATTTGCTCGTTGAGTAAATTTTTTTGGTATATGTTTTCGTGTGATGTTTTGGTATATGTATAAATGTATATGGATGTAAATAATTCCATGAGTCACATTATAAAGCTCCAGTAAGCAGTATGGGTGTCATGCCATTATGTTTTTTATGTTGTTATGTTGTCATGTTGGTTTTCTTCTTAGTAGGTTGATCATTGTATATACTAGAATGAGCTAAGTTATAAAGCTCCATGGGTAGTATGTTTTGTTTTTAATAGTCTTGTTGGTTGTAGGTTTCATATAACACCGCGGAAGGTACTCCCCAAGGGGGAGGGTTATCTAACATCCCTAGTTAAAGTTACATGTAAATAATGCTAATAAATGAAAAAAAATAACCATGGTCAGGGGGACACATATTCTAAGATTTACATACATATAAACTTTACTATGTGTTTTCTTTATATATATAATTATATATTGTTTATAGTTGCTATATCCTAGTAGTACTCCACCCCACTCCTCCAATTCCGTCAGTTCTAGTTTCAGATACTAATGCTACAATGGATCTTGCTTGCTCATTTAGTGTACCACATAGTTAAGTATGATGAATTACTGAGTATCCCTCCCTACAAAAAAACTCATATGATTTTAGTCCATATTATAGGTTATTTTAATTCGAGTACAATTGTAGTGTCAATTTAATGTTTTACACATTATTTTGATGTCAGGAAATGGGACAAGCTCACCTAGGGTGGAAATATCACCCCCTTTGCATGTATTATGTGCCAAAAAAAAATTTGTTTAATTTTTTATTTCACTATCCAATTTTCGTTAACTAATTAAAATAATATAAATGTGTATGCAGGTTCTTTCATTTTCTCAATTTTCCATTATATGCCGTACATATCATTCACCACCATCCAA
Source organism: Pinus albicaulis (assembly GCA_034641835.2). Classification (NCBI taxonomy): domain Eukaryota; kingdom Viridiplantae; phylum Streptophyta; class Pinopsida; order Pinales; family Pinaceae; genus Pinus; species Pinus albicaulis. Next base: position 1,261,097,939 of record CM076572.1, read on the forward strand.
TATTCTCCCATTAGTTTTCCATTAACATCATTACATTACCCAAATTTTTAGTATCCAACTTATCTCCATTGGAGAACTCCCATCATTTCTACAACCCATGTGTGTTTATTATCATTGGCCTCCACCACCTTTGCCATCCCATCCACCCACATGGGATACATCATGTTGGGAAAAATACTGAGAGGGGGTGGGGGGGGGGGGGGTGTGAATCAGTATTTAGAGCTTATAAAATAAATTCAACTTTTTCTTTGAGCAGATTTCCATACGCGGTTTTTGTGAACGGAACTAGCGTATGTACGCGGAAATGCAAAAGGAAACTAGCGTATGCAGATTTAACTTTCCAGATTTAGAACAATTCTCTGAAGCAATCTTATAAACAGATTTATCAGTTATGTATTAGATTAGATGTTAAGAGTAGGAACCAACAAGATAAAGCATCACACACATGAACACCAATATCTAAGGTGGAAACTCAATACGGGAGAAAACCACCGCTGCTGTCGTCTCAGTCTTCAATCTTCATTATATAGAAATTTTTGTACAACATAGTACTGATTTAGACTCATATCAGTATGTATGCTTCTACCTGCAGAAGGCTGCAACCTTCTCTCGTTTTCAGCTGCAACTGGAAGGGAGCTCCAACCCCCTGATCTCGTTTACCAGCCTCTCCTGGAAGGGAGCTTCAACCCCTTGAACATAACACTAGCTTCTAATGGAAGGAAGCTTCTACTTCCATACTGAAGGCTTCAACCCTCAAACCCACTGCAGACCACGTTTCATAAATTTTCATACTGGATCAAATAGCTTCAACATAACCCTTCACTTAACACACTTTGCCCAATACTTCAAATAGAACAGTGAGACCACTGTAACCAGAATATCAGAAACAACCCAGACTTCAGAATAGATATGCAGATACAAAATCAACCCTGAAAAATCATTGATTCAAACAGCATACGCTACTTTGCTTCACTGAAGCCGCGTACATACGCGTTTTCCTGAACACAAACCCGCATATACATCTGTGTATTTTATTCTTCAGAAAACCCTATACGCACTTTTCATTAATCAAACCCACATATACACGCGCTTTTGTCGAGACAAACTAGCGTATAGATTTGTAAATAAAAATCTTTGCAGAACAGACCAGATCTATAAACTTACCCAAATTTCTTCATTACCTTCAGCAGATTTTGTGCCAGATCTTCATCATTTCTTATTCTGCAGATCATCTTAGAGATTCATCATCATCAGATCTAGAGACCTTGAAACATCATTAGATCCATGGGTGCATCATAGAATCAGATTTGTCAATTAAGAACATAGTTCATCCACGCAGATATTCCTTAGAGAAATTTATTCATCAACAACCCTTACACTTGCACACCTTGCACTATGATCTTCTTCTCCTTAAATAGATTTAGCTTTTATCAATACCATGAGCCAAAACCACTTAACTTCTGATGGTATTCTTGGACGAAATCAAATAAACCATACAACGCTCAATACTGTGTGCCAAAACTATGGTAATGCCCCTTGGTATTATAGATTTGGAGCGCAAAAGGGCATACGCGACTTGGGATGTACTTATCCATGTACATATAAGGATTGGCTTTTATAAACCCGTGTATACATTGTTCTATATGGAAAAAGTCAATCTGCTAGTATAGAATTGCTGATGGATTTCTGAGATTCTTCATACATTCATTAGCTGCATTATTTGCCAGAGAGTTGCCATCAAAGACAACCAGTTCAATATAGTAAGATACAAGAAACATATTGCCAATAATCTCTCCATCAAGGACAACTTCATCAAGTAGGTTGCCATCAAGAACAACACTCTGCATCATATTGCCAACACATCCATCCAACATCCTCCTACATTTTGATTACCTCCAATCCATCCTTTGTGGTTTCTATATTTAGATCCCATGCAATCCCTCTACCATGAACCCATGATTGTATTTAAATGGATGCAACAATAGATGGTTACTCTAAGTAGGTTGTGTAGCCAAATTCTCCACCCATTAATGAATATCCATTATTAGGAAAAATATCAATGGAGAGATCATGTAGGTTTTAACCCTGTACAAAAATTATCTGCAAAAAAAATCTTAAAAACGGAAAATAAATAATAATGAGAGCATAAATCATAAAAAAATATACATAGATATTTTCCCCTGGATCCCAAACTAGGATTACCAGCTTGATTTTTCATTATATTCCTTTCAATGTTACAACATATATATATATATATATATATATATATATATATATATATATATATATATATATATATATATATATATATATATATATATACATGTCAAAGCATTCATAAACCCCAATCCATTAACCTTGGATTAGAACATAATTGTAGTTCTCTAGACCAGATCAACAAAATACCGTGAGAAGAAAACCATCATGCCCAAAACCATGTGCAAACCCATGCAAAAAATCATAGGCGGGTCTCCTCACCTAATATAGGGTCTAATTTTTTTTTTTGGGGGTGCTACCCCGAATCCCGTGCAGGGGGGCTAGCCACCCCCGTCTTACCCCCTAGTTTCTTACCTGAGGTTAGTCATGGAAAGAATATAACACACACACAACATATATCCATTGTGGATCTCCCATCATTGCCACAACCCATGTGTGTTTATTATCATCGGCCTCCACCACCTTTGCCATCCCATCCATCCAACATCCTCCTACATTTTGATTACCTCAAATCCATCCTTTGTGATTTCTCTAGTTAGACCCCATGCAATCCCTCTACCATCAACCCATGCTTGTATTTCAATGGATGTAACAATAGATGATTAATCTAAGTGGGTTGTGTAGCCAACTTCTCCACCCATTAGCGAATCTCCATTATCAAAAGGAATATTCATGGAGAGATCATTTATTCAGGATTTATATCTTTATGATGAATTAAATTGACTCTATGTATTTTTTTTTTGTATTTTATGACTTAACTCTTGTAATTATGATAGGGTGGTATAAAGGAGAGGTAGGGGCCATGAAGGAGTATGCCACCCTCATGACTTATTATATCATCTTTTATGGAATTGAATTATAAAGTATTAGTTTGCAAGTGTGTAATTTATTTTGGAAAGAAGTATAATGAGAATTTTGTTTCTTTGTGCAATCCCCGGATAAACGAAACGTTCCAAAAATAAAAAAACCAAGCTCCTTGTTTAGGTTTGAGGAGAAATATTGACTTCTAAGATGAAAATGATGTTGGTGAGGGTGAAATTTTTCAGTAAGTGACGAATGAGACCCATTTTGTGTATATGATATCATATGTCATACTTTCATATTTTGGCATGAGATGTCATTTGAATATTAGAGTCATTTTATATATAGGGAAGTAGATGCCATAATTTCATGTTTAGGCATGAGGTGTTATTTTGGTTATTGCACACGTTGTGCCATTGTGTTGAAGAAGTGAATTAGAGACAATTGTGTGTGTGTTTGTGTGTGCTTCATGGCACATATTGTATGAATGGATGTGTTTGTTTATTTGATGTTGAAGTGTTATATTTCTAGGTTGAATATTCATCTATATGGTGATGATGCAATATCACGTATGGTCAAGTAAGCACTCTAACATGTTGTAGTATCATGTTGTAGTGTGAAGGTGTTTGGTTTAGGTTGTTAAATACATGTTAGCTAGGCGTATTCCTAGTGATACATGTTGTCGATGATCATGCGAAACTAGCAAGGTCATAGCATTAAATTTTAAAAATATAAATTAATATAACTCCTTTTTGATAAGGTATATTGTTTTATTACTCCACACAAAAACTAGGATTTAATCCCTTATATTGGTTCATACGATTTATCATATATTTTTTTGTGCATTTCTTTTTATTAGAGATTTCAATATTTTGTAGTCTGTCTAAAATATTATGTTTTACTTCGAACATGAGGGCACACCTCCTAAGAAGGATGCCTCATCAACGTTGAATCACATTTAGGGTGTGCTTTTCCACCAATGCGTCACTCTTAATATTTCATTTACATATTCCTATCATATTTCATGAATGATTAGCTACATATTTCGACCTTTTAATTGCATGCATATGAAATCCAAGGGGATCTTAGTTTATTATTTATTTTGTCTTTTGAACTACATGAAACTAGTTGAATAGTTATTTTATTGACAATTTATACAACAAAATAGACACATTCTAATGAGGTATTACATAAAATACTCCCAAGTATTTTGTTGAGCCACTCTAATTTGCAACCTGCATCTATCCTCCCTAGATAGATCCATCGTCATTAGAGGAAATTATGGCCTAAAAGTGCCCATGAAATTGTCATGTACATAATATGTAAACCAATCAAAATCCTTTAAATTTAAAAAGAGATACATGTAAATATTTTGGAGGGAAAATTAAAAAATATATAAATTTTTTTAAATGTATTTTTGGTTTATCTCCTTATAGCTTTACTCAAATTTCAAGTGTAGACACTTGTTAGATGCGGAATTAAATTTTGCATCCAACGAGTAACCATTATGCATACTTTTGAGAAGACCCACATTGATAAAAATTCAAGATAGATTATAAAAGTGTGTTCAACATGCTTTTTTAGTGTATCTTCAATTTTTATCAATGTGGGTCTTCTCAAAAGTATGCATAATGGGTACTTGTTGGATGCAAAATTTAATTTTGCATCCAACGAGTTTCTACACTTGAAATTTGAGTAAACCTATAGGGGGATAAGCCAAAAATACATTAAAAAAAGTAGTTTTCTTCTTTTCCGTCCAAAATTCATAACTCTTGTTTTATTATTTTTCCTTAGGAGACAACTTTTAGGCTGAAATTTACTCTAATTCTCACCAATATCACATGCATATAGTTACCATGAGATTTATCATGAAAATTTCAATCATAAATTTTATTTCCCAAACTTTCTTCATATAGAAGCCATGTCTCACAAATAGGGGCCTCCTCTCATAATGTTTTTCTCTTTGCAACTGATAACATTCCCATCCTTCATCTTGGGATTACATTCCATACATTACCAATACATTCTACCTGTAATCTACATTTTCACTGGACCAACCAATATTAGTTTCTTACGCATAAAATCCTTTAAATATATCATTTATAGCAACAACTAAATTGTTTTCGAAACCATCACATACATAGTCATTCACTCATTTTAGTTGCATGCCATACAATTTAAAGGAATCCATATATGTACTACATATTCATGCCAACTAATCAAGTTAGCAAGGCTAGGAGTTTCATAGTCACTTTCTGCACTGAGATATCTATCTTAGAATTTACTTGCAGATAATTTTCCCACTTTAATTTATGTGGGGAGTGTGTTAGGTCCCTATATTAATAGTGTAGTTCCTTATTGTTTCTAATGTGGCCCCTTATTGTTATTGTTGTAACCATGTAACCCCATATTGTTTTTATTGTGCCCTTACATTATTATTGTTAGGTCGGCTAGGATTATATTGTGACCCCATGGACTCCTATATATAGAAAGGAGGTTTTGTCATTTGTATCATCCAAGAATTGTTCATTTATGTAATGTAAAGGAGGTTTAACCCTTGAAGTGGCTTATTTCTAAGGTGTTGATCTCTCTTTTCTTCTATTTTTGGAGCTAGTTTATAACAGTTGGTATCAGAGCTTTGGATTCTAGGGTTTTGCTGCTCCAAATAGGTCATTGTGGAATTTTTTCTATAATTTTTTTTATACAAAGTTTTCTAAGCTGAAATGTTTACAAGTGAAGCCGAAATCCCGAGGAACATCGTGTAAAAATGTCATATCTTTGTTCACAATATTTTCAGAGATATGATCTCTGGAAGTTAAGGTTTTTTCAGGCTTCCGAATTTCACCTAAACAGGCCATCGTGGAATTTTCGCTATAAAATGTTTTCTACGAAGTTTTAGAAGATGAAATGTTTACAGTGCAAATAAAAAATCCTGAGGAACACCATGTAAAACTTTCAGATCTTGGTTCGCAAAATTTTCGAAGATATGATCTGTGGAAGTTAGGCTTTTTTCAGGCTTCGAATTTCATCTCAAAGAGGTGACCGTGGTAAAAATGTCATAACTCTCTCTCTCTGAGCATCAGATTGGAATTATGTAAAACATGTCTGAAAGGACACGAAATGTAGTTTCCTGTGTATCAATTTTGGAGCCGAAGGAGGAAACAATGACATGTGGCACACCGTACAAGTTCACTCTAATAAACCAGTCCATAATTAGGTCATTGTGGGAGATTGGGCATAAATTTTCCTTAATGGATCCAAATCAGGTCAGACCTGTGGCATTTGAAAGAGGATTTAGAGGGCTACTGCAGGGATGAATTTAGGATATTGGAGATCCGAAATCATAGAGATAATTCAGTTTCAATATTGAGCTCCTCAAAAGCAAGAAAAAGGTGTGTATTTTTTTCGAATTGCATAAGTATTGTGTGAAAAATCAGTTTGAAATGATTCCAAGGGAATGTTGTAGAATGGATATTAGTATTGGGTTCTAAAATTCTCCCTAAAAAGAGTTCCACACCCATTAAGCGATCAGAAATCTAAACTATGATGCATGAAGAGGAAGAATTGCAGTATGATATATCAAAATTACGGTACCAAGTGCAACAAATTTTGATCTTATGAAGAGCAACCGAAGATGACATAGATGGTTTAAAAGCAGAAATGGAGGCTAATTTGGATGGTTTGAAGGATCAAATAAAAGTTAATATGGATGATAAAGTAGTGGAATATCACATCGAGCATCAACAATAAGTTCTTCAGCTCTCAAAGGATAACTTAACTTTGGTGTAGAATCAAATGAAACAACAGGAAGATCAACATCACAGTGAAATAAGTTTTGAAGCAGTCATAGAAACAAGAACTCAACAACTACAAAATAAATCAATTTCAAAGTATCTCAGCAAGTGGAATAACTTACATGTTGAAGATTCCACATGGGGGGATGACAAATTTATATAGAAGCATGAAGAAATAATCAAGCGTTGAGGACAACACTTGTTTAAAGGAGAGGGGCATGTTAGGTCCCTATATTACTAGTGTAGTCCCTTATTGTTGTTAATGTAGCCCCCTTATTGTTATTTTTGTAACCCTATAACCGCCATATTGTTATTATTGTGCCCTTACATTATTATCGTTAGGTCGGCTAGGATTACATTGTGACCCCATGGAATCCTATATATAGAAAGGAGGTTTTGTCATTTGTATCATCCACGAATTGTTCATTTATGTAATGTAAAGGAGGTTCCCCCCTCGAAGTGGCTTATTTCTAAGGCGTTGATCTCTCTTTTCTTCTATTTTTTGGAGCTGGTTTCATAACAAAGTGAGGGGCTCATACCAGTTGCTTCAACACTTAATAGATTATCACTAGCATTAATAATTATTGCATTTATTAACACGAAATCATTCCAAAGCATGACTTACATAGAAAATAATGCATTTAGTGGATCATATATATATATATATATATATATATATATATATATTACTAAATTTTAGAAATCATGATCATATCAAATGCAAAAATACCACTATCATATTCCATGGAGTACTTCATAACATGCATGCATTTACATATTGGAACTGTCATATTTCATGTTTGTGTTCCTTAATAGCACAATTAGCATCATTCATCATATTTTATATTCATACAATCTAATAACCATTATACATTTAGGTACATGGTACCATTTAAAACATCCATCATTAGATGAAAAAATCATGTGCTTCAAATCTAGAATCTCTTGGCCCAATACCCATGGCCTAATGCATACAATGCAATCTTTCAATTATCCATGCATCATATAAACCCATGCATTACCATGTGTGTGTGTGTGTGTGTTTGTATTACTCACTGATCTACCTAATGTCTATCATGAAATATTGCACACGTTTATAATATTTTACCATTTGTTTTGTGCTAGAAGCTTTTTACCTTAAATATACCTCTATTTGGAATTCATGCAATATATGTATTTGAGTGAAAACATATCATAGAGATACAAACTTAACTTAAGGGAATAATTACCCAATTCATTTACCTTTTGCGTTGGCATAGATAATTTTAAATAGATGGCTTCCATCACTATGCACACTTAGATGATCACTTTTTTGTTTTTTATCAAGGAGTCTATCTAGATCCTTTAGTTTCTTGAAAACACCCCCCTCGTAATTTTCCTCATGAATCTTTTCAAAGGTTTAAGGAACTTTTTTTTGCATCAAATCCAATTTCTAGCTAAGGATGTTTTAATATCATTATCTTAGAAAAATCTACATCTAATCTAGATGCATAATTTCATTCACACATTAGTTGTTAGTTAAATTAATATAAAAATGTGTTATATCACTTCTAATCAACAATAAATTCAATTTATTTACATGTAATAGATTTTTATTTTTAATAGTTCAATTGTGCATCCATATATTAAAATAAATAAAACATGTTCAAGCTTGAGGGATTTCACAATTTAGCCCTTTTTTCAATTTAAAGAAAGGCATAACAATGCATACAAAAAATCATTCCAAGGGGAAATTCCTCTTTCTTAATATTTTACATAGTTTAGGGACTCCATAGCCCAATTATTCATATGAACCTAATCAAGGGCTCTTGATGTGACGCTACATTCAAAAAAAAAAAAAAAAATTCAAATTCCCAAGTTCATATATAACTCTAGCATATTAAACATATGCAATATACTTTATTAAATTTTCTCACAATTTTCAATAGGCTCAAGAACCCAAATTATTTATTGTAATAACTCAAGGGTACCTCCCCCTTTTCACTAATTTTTGTACAAGTTTCCTTAATCATAGGCTGTGTCTAAACCATTTTCATTTTTTATAATCATTTAAGGCACAATTTCCTTCAATCAAGAATTCATTATCTTTTATTATTGTATAATTTTTTCCATCTTGACAAAGTGTTTCCGCAACCCAACCAAGAGACCATATTTCCATGAAACCTCACTTGTTGCATTCAACCTAATCCTATCATGATCATAACACTGTTTTTTTATTTTTTTTTCCCTACACTTTCCCAGCTGGCCTTAACAACACCTATGTGAAAAACTTCCACTCCATAGGGGATTTAATCAACTTTATATCTCAATCAATCAATTTTCCTTAAGAATAGCAAAAACATGTTCATTTTATTACTTTTAATAACTAAGAAATGGTCCTTATAATCTCATCATAGGCTTATAAAGTTTCATTTTACTTTTGAGAGCCTTATCTTTGCTCTAAGAAAATATCAAGGCATTCATTCGTCTCATGACCAACACCCACTTCACTAGTTCCTTCATCATTGTTTATGTGAAAAATCTTGCACCCTTGCATCCATAAGAACCATATACCTCACATCCTCGTACTGAGGCAACCCAAAATATGTCAAATATGCACAAAACATATAAAACAACTTTATAGTTGCTTACCAAGACAATTGATCCATATGTCTATCCTTATTCATTTCACCCATCACAAACATGTACATTCCTTTCTAGGAATGCATGAACGACATCCATATTCCATGCTCTGTATAATTCTTATCCCTTTTAAGGAATCATGCCTTATCCATCTAAGAAACTTATATTAGAACCATAATCAAGCCTTTTAACTTAGGCCCATCCATTCGGAAATTAGGTGCAGGGAATTCTCTCATCCCCATCCCAATAGCCCCATTCACTTAGGATTTCATTTTAAATTCATTACAAACACATAATCTAGTCAAGTATGAAATTTGTTTAGACATATTCAGGTATTTCCACTGCCACAACATCTATTCTAGCTCCACACTACAACATTTCCTTAAACTTTGGCATATAAAAATTCTCGCATACCCATTTCCATATGCACGTGAGTGCATACACTGGGCTTTCCATCTTTAATTATACCTTTTTTATCCTAGTGATGGGCCTCTGAATTTGGTAAAAAATAAAGCCTATTTGAACTTCCCTAGGCACATAAAGGCTTAATTAAACCTCTCCTTTTGTACTTAATAATGTTTTCTTAGCTTAATATTAGGAAGGTTAGAAATATTCATCATGTTTTATGTGCCTAATGTGATTATGATGTGGGATATTGAGTATATTTGGCACATATTATGAGGATATTCAGTGAAAAAAATTTATGGGACCTATCCCTTGTTGATCAAAATCAACTCGCATGAAGCACCAATTTCACCTCCCTATAGCTGCAAGGTCACTCAAGGATCATGATCCTGCTTTTTAGGATTTCAAGAGGGAAAAACATCCTCCTTTCAAGGGTGCTTCCCATCATCAGTATCATATAAATAAAGGACCCAAGTATCCCATTAGGAGTTAGTTATTCAATCAGAAGAAAAATCCAAAAGTAGTAGAGTTAAGGAAGAAATATCTTAGGAGTTTTTCAGTTCAACAAATTTTCACGTAAAGCACCTTTTTTTAATTAATAAAAAAGATCTTTGGTTCTTAATATGTTCCTCCCTCGAGGATCTAAACTTCCTTGGGATAGTGCCCACCGGAGGTGCTTAAGACCACTTCTATATTATTAAATTTTATTCACTTGTTATTTTTTTGCAAATATATTTCCAAGTGTTCATTTATGCAGGGTTAACTAGTTTATATTTGGAACAATTTATTCTTGCCCAATAGTTGACCATTACATCTTGCTTATTTAGCATATTTTTTCATGCACTATGTTCATTGTAGTTTTTGTTATCTAATTGTTGGTGTTCACTACTATATGCATTGGAACTATATAGCGCCAGGAATAACATCAAGAATCCTGCTAAAAGTGCCGTCGGTAGTTGCGCTGGAAATCACGTTGTAAATAGTGCTAGAAATTGTGCCAGGAATTGCACCAAAAATATTGCAATAAGTGGTGCCAAAAGTTGCACCGAAAATTAGGTCGTAAATAATGTCAAGTATAATGCCAAAAATAACACCGGGACTAGTTTCAGAAAGAGGGTCGGAAATAGAGCCGAGAAAAGTGCCAGGAAGAGGGTTAGAAATAGAGCCGAGAAAAGTGCCAATTTTAGCACCGGAAATAACACCAGGATTTTCTTCCAATTTTGATTTTGGTTTGGATTCCATGAGCGTTGGGAATATAATTGAGGGAAGTTCCAGTTTTAGCACCGGAAATAATGCCAAGATTTTCTTGCAATTTGGCTTTTGGTTTGGTTTCCATGGTTGCTTCTCTTTTTTATTTCAAAATTTCTTCTAGTGTGGCTTCCAATTTTTCTTCTATTTTGTATTCTAGCATGGCTTTCAATTTTGCTTCCAATTTGATTTCCATTGTTGCTTCTTTTTTTTTTCGAGGTGCCATGAATAGTGTTAGGTTTAGCGATAGGATTCACATCCACTTTTACTTTTAATTTGGCTTTCTGTTTTTCTTCTAGTGTGGCTTCCAATTTTTCTTCCAATTTGGATTCCATTGTTGCTTCCAAAAATTATTGTTGTTTTTCACACAGTTAAATAAATATGTTTTATTTCAATTTAATTAGTTAAATATATCACGTCTCTTAAATAATTTATATGATTATACAGTAAGTCATATGCATGCATTTGAAATATTTTATAGGATAACATTTATAAATATTTTTTAGGGAAACATACATCCATACAAACTAACAACATCATTATACTTATTAAATCTCCATCCAAATAGAACTACAACATCCAATATATATAAAATAACAATATAATTATTGTAATATGATCATCATCTATAATTAAAACATGTTAGTCAAATATCTATAATTTAAGTGAATTTGACAACATCCATCATCCATAAATGTTTCCTTTCAATGTTGAGTAGCTAGATGTAGTAAATATGTTGAAGGTGAAATGGTTATGGGGAATGAGACTAGAGTCAACAAAAAATTCCATAACAACATGTCAACGTTAAATCTTTGAATTGAGGCTTATGTGATCCATAGTAATTTTCATTCGATTAAAATCACATGAGGCTGAAATTTTTCGACATGTTTCAAACTAGCTAGTGTGGTTCATCTTTAGGACGAGATGAGAGATTATATCCAAACATTTAGCTTAAGTAGATGTAGTGAGGGCCAAACTGGCCATTAGAATAATGGAAAGTTTGACTATGAAGGAAAAAATTAATAAAAAACAAATTATTTTTATTTAATTTTTTAATTTTAAAATTCATTCTGTTAAAATTATATAAATCTAAGTAAGTTATACATAATGGGATGGATTGATCCATATTAACTAATATCAGGTATAAAATTTATTGGGTTTTGAATTGATGGCGAATAAATGTACTGTTACAGATACGTTGAGCTCATTCTTAGATGATGAATTTCATTAAATCTCTTTGTGGGTTCTTCTGAAGAGTCCTCAATTCAACTTATGTCCCAAATCCATCAATCGTTGAATGACAAAAATAAATCTATCTTGCATAGTGACCAAAATAAATAACGTTTCTAAAGTCTTGGAAGGCAGTCCTTCTAAGTCTTAGAAGGAGATGTACACACATAAAGCATGGTCTTTGAAGACCTTATGGAAGACCAGGTAACAAGTATATTCCAATTGATAGATGTTTTTGCATTTTCATTGATATTTTGAAAATTTTAATTATATGAAGGATTTTTTTAGAGATTTGAATTTATTTATATATTTAAAAACAAATGTTAAACAATAAAAAAAACTTAATCTCCCAAAAACAATATCACTAAATTTCAATTATAAAAGTAAAACATATTTTAATTAGACTCCACCCTAGTATCATAATCAAGTAGTCAATAAATACCCCAGTATAAGTTCTAATAGTAGTACTTGACCCAATTTCTCAAGGCTCTAACTAAATAAGCTACTTATACTATCCAATTAGTCAAGTTATGGGGAGTAATATTCTCACGTTTTGTTTTTGGTACCATTATAAGAATGACATGGTTCATCAACTTATCTAAGGTTGTATTTAGTAAACCTATAATACTTCTATACATGTATATTATGATGCAATACTACTTAAAGGGATACCAATAATAATCAGAAGAGATTCCACGTATGTATGTTTCCCATGCCATAGTTTAACCTAAATGACAAATTCCTATGTTATTTATAGATGTTAGAATGCATCTATAGCTTGGAAAAATAATTTCTCTAAAAAATGTGCTTAGTAAAGTGCTCTAATAATAATTGTGTTGTTATTTATTAGTAATTTGAAATATATAGGGAAAATATCAAATATTACCCAAATTTACTATATAAAAGGCAATTTTCAACCACAATAGATGAATGAAGAACCTAGATAGCACCAAAATTTATACCTTTATTATTCGAAGAAATTTTCACTTTCCGTTCAAAGGGCACAACCTATAATTGGTAGAAATCCAATTACAAATAAATTCATAGGAAATATTTTACATTTATTTTACATATTTGTGTAACACTTTCTATTTCCTCAGAACATTCTAGCAAGTGGATGCTTCTAGTAAGCCTTCTTACATATATTTATTTCACAGTATTACATGGAACTTATTTATTAGAGATGGCATCCATACATAGCAGTAGTTAGCAACATATCTATGTACTTAGGATGTTAGAGAGTTTAGGGCCTTAACAATATTTAAACCATAATACTTCACTTGACGCATAATTCTTGTTTGGTATAGAGATCAATCTTACATTAATCCCCATTTTATAACTATCACATTTGAGAGTGCATCATAACAACCTAGAATTAAAAAAATAATTTCCTTTCTGATCACCTATTGCATCTAGGTTTTGGACCTAATGCAAATGATGAGTCATCCTCCCCTTCTCTATTCATGATTGGTATCTCCTAAAAAAATGGGTGCATCGTAAGCTTTGTCCATCCCAATATTGAATCGTGCTTATAGGCATCTTAAATGAATCAAATATATCCAAAATATATAGAAACTGATGAAATTTCAGACACCAATTATGTGAAACCCAAATCTTTTGGACAAGAATTTAACTATCTAGAAATATTTTAAGGAAAAGGGAAAAATATTATATATATTTCTTTATAACATTTAAAAAAATACATTTTTCTTTAATACCTAATCTAAAAGTGGATTTGATTTGATGCGATAAATTATTTTAATGATAATTACAAATGGTCTCCCTGATGGGGGTGACCATAAAAGGGACCATTTAGTGGTGAATTAGATTATAGAGCCCAAGGAGCCTCCACGCACCACAAGAAGGAATTGATTAGATTTCGGAACCTGTACCCCGCTCCCTGCGTGCAGCATTTAATACAGATTAGGGATATGCTGAGGGTTATTTGAAGGCCTTGGGAGATGAGGAGAGAGTGCCTGGAGAGAACAAGGTGTGGTTTGTTAGCTCCCTAGCTCAAGCTTTAGCTTGGGGTGAAAAAACAAGATGTGAGTGCCAAATTCACATGGGAAGGGAATTGGCACTTTCACCAAGCATGGCCATGGGATTCGGGGGAACATTTTTCTTTCTGAAACACTAAATGATTCACTATTATTCCTGGTCTGTGTGGGACGATGGAAACTATAGTTTTTTCAATATTCTAACTCTATCTTTGTTTTGAGGAAGCGACACTGGAAAGTAAAATTGACAGGGATATCGACTTTAGGTGAAAATTATGGGTTTGTATGAACTCTACGGACCCCGAGGTATGTGCTACATCACCCTGATCCTTCTCAACCAGTGTTTGTGGAGCTCGTGCTTGGGAATTTGGGCTCTTAGGACTCCTGCCTCATGAGGTCATGGTGTGCAATGGCCTTGGTATTGTAAGTGGTGTTTTGATTCAACATTTTCATTATAGTATTTTTTGGTGTATATTTTTTGTCAGGATGTATGCTTCTTGTGGCAGTGTGGCCGGTGGTGTGGCCCTGGCTATATACCCTAGTAGAGAGATCGTGCCCACAGGGGGGTGTCAGCCCAAGTACGGATGAATCAAAACAACATGAGGAGCCTAGCTCTGATTCTGACTAGACTGAGATCCACCACTCTACTGTGGATATGAAACTGTGTCCATCCTGCCCCTAGGCCATGTTGAAGCTTCAGTCACCTTGGAGTCCATTGTGGCCTAGTTTAACAACATACAACTCAACATCAACACGCTGAGGGAGTAGAGGTATGAGGACTTAAATTAATTGGTTGCTTATATTAATGACCTACATCATATGCAGACTGAGACCATGGATTCCATAGAAAGTGTTTTTCGACAGTACAGATGCACAAATGACCACCTCCCCACCATGGAGATTTTGGTGGAACACATCGATTACCACATGCATGAACATGCTGCGCTCTTTGCTACACCTCCTGTATTTCCTCCCAACCCCCCTGCCCCTTAATATGAAAGTCAGAGATGTGTAATTTTTCTCCTTCTATGCCAACAATAACTAATGACACTAGTTGTCTTGGCTTCTTTTCAGGCTTCCTATTGTTTAGATCAAGGATTGTGCTAGCTCGTTAGCCTATGATGATATATTTTGTTGTTGTGATGATGAATTTTGTTGATACTTATGCCATGATAATAAAATGATAGTTTTTGACTGACAAAAAAAATTACATATGGTAATTATGTAGGTAAATATGCTATCTATAAATTTTAGTTATTATAAATATAAATAATAATATCACCTGGAATAGTTTATGAGTGAAAGCCTTTATTGTGAAATATATAAGATGTCGACTCATTAAGCATTTTAACAATGAGAGTTTTGGTGTTACTCCTCAACTCCAATGCAATGGTCAAAAACAATTTCAAGATCAATCTTACAAAGTTGGTGGTTGAGTTTGCTTTTTCTCCAAATGTTTGTTACATAATGGTTTTAATTACAATTTCTAGCAACCTCTTTTAGTCATATCCAAAAGAAAACATAAATGACTTTGATACCAAAACTTTGATATCTTTTTCTAGGAATAATAATAATAATCAACAATAAGTATACTCAAAATTATATCCAACTTAGACTAAGAAAGGAACACTACAAGCTTACATTTAGGAAACTCTTGAAGGGAAAAAATCATTCATTCAAAACATTCTATATGTCATTTATAATATATTTATTGCCTCTATAAAACATTGGGTGCCCATAGCAATATCAAAACAATATGGATAGAGTTTAGAGACCATAATCATATCACACCAATATTTCATACTAAAATATTTAGAGAAAATATATCCATAACTATTTCCAGTAACATTTGCATAAATTACTCAACCTTATTCTATGAAATTCTTACATTTAATTTCTCTCATTATCTCTTTTAATTTATACATACACTTTATATATAGACTTTTATGTATAGTTTATAATATTAATATATTATAATGATTTTATTATAAATCATTTGTAAAAAACAATCCTTCATATTATATATAATATATAAGCA
Source organism: Pinus albicaulis (assembly GCA_034641835.2). Lineage (NCBI taxonomy): Eukaryota > Viridiplantae > Streptophyta > Pinopsida > Pinales > Pinaceae > Pinus > Pinus albicaulis. The sequence goes on from CM076572.1 coordinate 1,261,114,291, forward strand.
TTCACATAAATAAAAATAACTTTTTTTTTGGGAAAAAAATATCTTAAATATAAATCATATTATTTCTTATTTAAAATATAAATTTGAACTATAATCACTATTAATTCTTAAATAAGAGATACAAATATCTATATTTAAATGTATATGGTAACTACTGAACCTCAAATCTCCATGATTTATCAATAAAATAAACTCACAACAAAGTATCTGATCCGAGAGACTCATTCTAAACCTCAGTATGGGGATATCTGTAATTCAGTATGTGCTCAACTTGGAGTTGACATTGTCCCTCTTATATATATATATATATATTCTTCAAATAAAAAACTCTAGATATAATAAAAAACAAAATGAATATAAGCGTTTGGTTTTATTAATTACAAGTATTATAAAACATCATTAATATCACTTTTAGTGGCCATACAAAGTGGAAGTGCTAAACATATTTCACTCTCACTCTCAACCATAAATAAAATATTTGGAGGTATGAAACAACATAATATTATATCAAATTTATAGAGAAATGGAGTAGTTAAAAGAAAAGAAAAAAATCTATATATACATTATATAAAGAAATTGATTTTTTTTTTTAAACATTTTAAGTAGTGTCATTATTTTATGCCCAAGTAAATTTTGAAGGCGCTGAATCAATTTTATACATTCAAAAATGCAACTTAAAAAATGAAAAATTGAAAGTGGTGGTGGTGGTGTGGGTGTGTGTATATAGCTTAATTAAAAATCTATCAAGTTTCCAAAGGGATCAAATCTATCGAGGCACAAACATTGTATTCAAGCTTTGCACTCTAAATGAAGTTTGCACCTCAAGGTATTTGATCCCTCTCGGCTCTTGTTAGATATATGGTTAAGATGTATCTATACTAGTTTTAAAACAATGATATTTCAAGCTTAAGGGTGTGATAGAAATCCAACTCAATAATTGTTCCTTTAGTTCAATTAGCATCACATTGCTCCTAAATGATAACGATTTCCTGGTCACTTCTAAAATATTCTATTTTTTATCTGCATTATTCTTTTCAACAAAGAATTTGAAAAATGTTTTTAATTATTTCAAAATAATTTAATTATTATTATATAAAATGATTTTTTATTTTTATTTTGATAATTAACTATATAAAAATAAAAATATGCAGATTTTATAATTTATAATTAACTGTATAGAACGAAAAATAAATAGATTTTATAATTTATAATTAAATATATAAAATAAAAAATATTTAATTATTTATATAGATTCATAATTTTGAGGCTTTTGTGATCCATACTCAAACTATTGAGAAACAATTTGGCAATAATCACAAGGGATAAACCCTTTCGGCAATAAACCCTTTGAATAATATTATACCCTAGGAATATGAAACCTTAGATTAAAAAATCCAAGGGATCGATATTATAAACCCAAGGGATTAATACTAAAAACCCAAGGGATTATAAACAGAGGGGAATAATATTAAACCCAAGGAATTTGAATATTATAAACCCATGGTATATAAACTTTGAGATTAATATTGTCTGCATATGAAAATCATGGACAATCATGGTCAATCATGGTTAACCATGGTCAAATGTGGTTGATCATGGTGAACCATGTTTTATAGAATCAAACATGGTCAACCATGGTCAATCACGTGCAACCATGGTTGAATGTCACATTGTGACAAATATTGTCTCAATATTAAAATCAACCATGGTGAACCATGGTCCAAGGTTGCATTGTGAAATTATATTGTTTCGATATGAAAATCAACCATGGTAAGCCATGGTCAACTATGGTCCTATGTCTCATTATGATAAGGATTGTCTCAATATGAAAATCAACCATGGTCAACCATGTTTTAGTGTTTATATTATTTATCTTAAGGTTTATATACCTGGGTTTATAATATTAGTCCCTTACACTTAATATTCTTCCCTTGGATTCATAATCCCTTGGGGTTTTAGTATTAACCCCTTGGGTTTATAATATAAATCCCTTAGGCTTATAATTCCCTTTCGTTTATAATATAAATAATGGTCAACCATGGTAAATCATAGCCAAGCATTGTCAACCATGGTCAAATGTCGCATTATGACAAATATTGTTTGAATACGGAAATCAACCATGGTAAACTATGGTTGAATGTCGTGTCATGACAAAGATTGTCTCAATATGAAAATCAATCATGGTCAACCACAATCCAATGTCGCATTGTGATAAGGATTGTCTTAATATGGAAATCAAGCATGGTCAACCATGTTTATTTTAGGGTTTAAAATATTTCTCTTAGGGTTTATATACCTTGGATTTATAATTTTTATCCCTTGGGTTTATTATTCACTTGGGTTTATAATATCAATTGCCTAGGTTTATTGATACAAGGGTTCATATTCCTAGGGTTTAATATTATTCCTTTAGGTTTATTATCAATCATGGTCAACTATGGTTAAACATTATCAACCATGGCCAATCATGGTCAATGATGGTCAACCATGGCCAACTATTGTCTACTATGTTTTATAAATTCAATCATGGCCAACCATACTCCAGCATCGCATTGTGAAGAATATTTTCTCAATATGAGAATCAAACATGGTCAAACATGGTCCAATATCACATTATGACAAAGATTCTCTTGATTTGAAAATCAATCATGGTCAACCATGGTCTAATGTCACATTTTGACAAGGATTGTCTCAATATGAAAATCAACCATGGTCAATCATGGTCAACAATGTTTTTTTAGTGTTTATAATATTTATCTTAGGGTTTATATACCTTGGATTTATAATATTAGTCCCTAGATTGGTTTAATATTATTCAACTAAGGTCAACCATGTTTATAAAATCAATTATGGTCAACCATGGTTAATCAAGGTCAAGCATTGACCAACGTTGCATTGTGACACAAATTGTTTCAATATAAAAATCAATTATTGTCTCAACCATTGTCCAACCTCGCATTTTAACAAAGAGTGTCTCAATATGATAATAATGGTCAGCGATGGTCAATCATGGTCAACCTTGGTCAAGCATGGTCAACCATGTTTTATAAAGTCAAACATGGTCAATCATTCTCAACCATGGTTGAACGTCGCATTGTGACAAAAAATGTCTTGATATGAAAATAAGCCATGGTTAAGCATGGTCAACTGTGGTCTAGCGTCGCATTGTGACAAGGATTTTCTTGATATGAAAATCAACCATGGTCAACCATGTTTATTTTAGTGTTTACAATATTTATATTAGGGTTTATCTACCTTTATTTTATAATATTAGTCCCATGGGTTTAATAATTTTCCCTTGGGTTCATAATCTCGTTGGTTTTTAGTATTAAACCATGGTCCAATGTCGCATTGTGAAAAATATTCTCTTGATTTGAAAATAAATCATGGTTAACCATGCTCGAACATCACATTTTTGACAAGTATTGTCTCAATATAAAAATCAACCATGGTCAACCATGTTTATTTTAGTGTTTATAATATTTATCTTAGGGTTTTTATACCTTGGCTTTATAATATTAGATCCTTTGGTTTAATATTATTCAACTAAGGTCAACCATGTTTTATAAAATCAATTGTGGTCAACCATTGGCCAATGTCGCATTGTGACAAATATTTTTTCAATATGAAAACCAATCATTGTCTCAACCATGGTCCAACATTGCATTATGACAAAGATTGTCTTAATATGATATTGGTGAGCCCTGGTATTGCACCAAGAATGCTGCAACTCTAAGAGGCTACCCTACTTTAGTTTATCAACTCAGGGTTTGTACAAACTTGGAGGTGACAATGTTATATACATAGAAGATGCATTCTACTCATGTCATCCTCTTTTGAGCTTTACGAAAGGGTGCTACTTTTATGGTTTCTGTATGAAGTCTGTCACACTTCTGAATATAGGCCTAGGGCTACAAATGATTCCAAGCCATGGCACTATTAGCAAGTACATAACTACAATATAGCAAGAAAGTACATCTAACTATTCTACAATGAAAGAAATCTAGACATTAAGCTATGATAAGAAATGAAAGCAAACTAGGCATCTTGCATGAAGTAAATTGTTGAATTGAAATTGCATAAAGGAGACTAACCTAATCACACTTTTCTGGGACAAAAGGCTAAAAACACTCTTCCCACTCTTCTATCTATCATGATTTTAATCATGAAACTAATCATGACCTAATTATGCTTGTAAATGTGTTGTTTTGTAGCTAGGAGAAGAAAGCGCTAAGGTGGCTTATGGAGGGTTTGAACACATGGGTGAAGGGATGAAGGTGTATGGGGGGTTTTGGTAGGTACGGATGATGTGGATGGTGGTTTCTGGGCTTAATGTGGGGCCCACTAGTGCTTCTTCAAGTGATGCTATAGGTTTCCTGTAGTGCTACAAGAAAGTTTCTGAATTGCTACAGGAAACAATCAGAAGGAAATCCTAGGCAAAACATGGGCGAGAAAAGTGTAGGAAAGGTGGAGTGAAGGTGGATTTGGATGAGTGGAAGGTGTCCCACCCCTTGGCCAAACTCAGAACCTCTTGGGAGGCCTATCTTGCACCCCTAGGGTTTGTTGACGGTGTAGGGATGAAAAAATTTAAAACAGGGTTGATGGCGATTTTAATGAACATAAGGCTGATGAAGGGTGACAGATGAAGTTGAAGGTGCTGGTGAATTTCTCCTTGACTGTGATATTTGAACCTGCAAGAAAACTACCTGTTCATGCAATAAATATGGAAAAATTCATGAGCAATGGAAAAGATGAATTGAATTTGGAAATAAAATATACTTTAACCTACAAAATAATTCTAACGCAACATTCTAAATACATTAATGGAATTACAACAACCTAAATTATTCATTCCGAGAAATCATAAACTAAAAAGTAATTTTAGCCTATGGGGAAGGTTTACCCTCCTCAAACTCCAATGAAAGAGATGAGAGGGGGAGACTTGACTCACAACTTTGTAATCTATAACCTATTCTACCAACATGTAAGCAAGCTAAATCTACATCAAAATAAAAGTGGAAGCAAACTAAAAATAGTGAATGAAAATGAAAGCAAACTAGCTAAATACTCATAAGAAAAACTAGCTAAAATGACATGAAAGTAAAGAATGAATACACAAGAGAGACTAAGGCACATGGATTGGGCCCTAATCCACAAGTCTAGCCCTCTAAAACTAGATCAATGAAGCACAATCTTAATACTCATTTTATTGAAAGAGATAGTCTCATTACATAAACATGAAAGTCTTAAAAACATATTACAAGAGTTAAGAGCCTATTGGATTTCTCCAAAGTTCGAATCCTAATGAGCTCTTTCTCAACCCTATTTAACCTAAAGGGTTGCTACCAACAACTCCCTAAAAATTAGGTGATGAGTCAACTTGACTGCAAGTGAAGTATAGCTTTGGTGCACTTGATCTTGAGTTTGCTTCGCTGCCTTTGATTTTGAGTTGTTGGAGGGAATCTCGAGGATCCCTTGGCTTCCTTTGGGAGTTAAGGAGGTGGAAAATACCTCTATAATCTCTCCTTGTTGTCTACTCAGAGTCTTAATGGAAAAATCTTCACTAAAAATGCAATATCTTCATGATTTTCCTGCATTTAACTCATGTTAGGTACTCAAAGTATGATAAGCCTCAATCACCATCTACATTAGCATCATAATACCATGATATAATTAAAATAAAGAAAAATAGGCTTAATAAGGAGAAAAGGTGGCCATTAACCCTTCCAAATGTACTTAATGATGGAGCTCATCAATAATCATGGTCACTAATGGTCAACCATTTTTTATAAAGTAAAAAATTGTCATCCATGGTCAATCATGCTGAACCATGGTCGAACATTGCATTATGAGAAAAATGTCTTGATATGAAATGTTTTATAAAGTAAAAAATTTTCATCCATGGTCAATCATGCTGAACCATGGTCGAACATTGCATTCTGAGAAAAATGTCTTGATATGGAAATCAACAATGGTTAAGCAATGTAAACCATGGTCGAGTGTCACATTGTGATAAGGATTGTCTCTATATCGAAATCAACCATGGCCAACCATGTTTATTTTAGCCTTTAGAATATTTATCTTAGGGTTTATATACCTTGGTTATAATATTAGTCCCTTAGGTTTAATTATATTCCCATAGGTTCATAATCCCTTAGGGTTTTAGTATTAATACCTTGGGTTTATTATTCCAATTGGTTTATAGTATAAATCATGGTCAACCATGGTCAATCACAATCAACAATGGTCAATCATGGTCATCCATGTTTATTTTAATGTTTACAATATTTATCTTAAGTTTTATATACTTTAGGTTTATAATATTAGTCCCTTAGGTTTAATATTATTCACTTGGGTTCATAATCCCTTGGTTTTATTATTCCCTTTGGTTTGTAATATCAATCCCTTGGGATTTTTATTACCTTTGGTTTATAATATCTATCATGGTCAACCATGGTCAATCATATCCAACCATGGTCAACCATCATCAACCATGGTCAACTGAGTTTCGAAAAATATTGTCTTAATATCAAAATAGACCATGGTTAATAAACATGGTTACATTGAGTCAAATATTGTCTCATGGTCCAACGTCACATTGAGGCAACCCTGGTAAACCTTGGTCCAAAGTCACATTGTGACAACCATGGTCAACCTTGGTCCAACGTCGCATTCTGACACAGATTGTATCAATATGAAAATCAACCATAGTGAACCATTGTCAATAATGGTCAACCAAAGTCTAATGTTGCATTATGAGAAATATTCTCTTGATTATAAAATAAATCATGGTCAAGCATGGTCGAATGTCACATTGTGACAAGGATTGTCTCAATATGAAAATAAACCATGGCCAACCATGTTTATTTTAGTGTTTATACTATTCAATGTTAGGGTCTAATACCTTGGATTTATAATATTAGTCTCTTTGGTTTAATATTATTCAACGAAGGTCAAAAATGTTTTATAAAATCAATTTTTGTCAATCTTGTTTAATTATGGTCAATCATTGGCCAACATCGCATTGTGACAAATATTGTTTCAATATGAAAATCAATCAGTTTCTCAACCATGGTCCAATGTCACATTATGGCTAATATTGTCTCAATATGATAATCATGTTGAATGGTGGTCAATCATTGTCAGCCTTGGTCAAGCATGGTAAAACATGTTTTGTAAAGTCAAAAGTGGTCGTCCATCGTCAATCATGCTTAACCAAGTCGAACGTCACATTGTGAGAAAATTTGTCTTGATATGAATATCAACCATGGTTAATAATGGTCAAATGTGATTCAACGTCGCATTGTGACAAGGATTGTCTATATATGAAAATCAGCTATGGTCAACCATGGTCAACCATGATTATTTTAGTGTTTAAACTATTTATCTAAGTGTTTATATAACATGGGTTTACAATATTATTCCCTTAGGTTTTATAATATTCCCTTGGGGTTTTAGTATTAATTCCTTGGGTTTATAATAAAAATCCCTTGGGTTTATAATAACAATCCCTTGGGTTTATAATATCAATCGTGGTCAACCATGGTCAATCACAGCCAACCATGGTCAGTCATATTTATTTTAGTGTTTACAATACTTATCTTAGGATTTATATACCTTGCGTTTATAATATTAGTCCTTTCAGTTTAATATTATTCTCTTGGGTTCATAATCCATTGGGGTTTTAGTATTAATTCCTTGGATTTATTAGTCCCTTTGGTTTAGAATATCAATCCCTTGAGCTTATTATTTCCTTTGATTGTAATATCCATCATGGTCAACCATGGTCAATCATAGCCAATGATCATGAGCCATGGTCAGTTGTTGCATTTCGACAAAGACTATCTTAATATGAAAATCATCCATGGTCAACCATGGTCAATAACCATGGTTTCATTGTGTCAAATATTGTCTCATGTTCCAACATCACATTTTGACAGCCATGGTCAAACTTGGTCCAATGTTGCATTATATCATAGATGGTTTCAATATGAAAATCAACCATCGTGAACCATTGTCAATCATGGTTAGCCATGGTCAACCATGGTCCAATGTCACATTTTTAGAAACATTCTTTCAATATGAAAATCGATCATGGTCAACCATGGCTGAATAACGCATTGTGACAAAGATTGTCTCAATATGAAAATCAAATATCGTAATCTGTGGTCAATCATGTTTGTTTTAGGGTTTATAATATTTATATAAGGGTTTATATAGCTTGATTTTACAATATTAATCCTTTGGTTTTATTAGTTCGTTGGGTTTATAATATCAACCACTTGGGTTTATTAATCTAAGGTTTCATATTACTAGAGTATAATAATATTGATAGGTTTTATAATATTATTCCTAAGGCTTAATATAAATTCCTTGGGTTTATAATCCATCATTTTTACAATATAAATTCATTGGTTTATTAATCCATTGTGTTTATATACCTCAAGTTTACAGTTTTAGTCCTTTGGGTTTAATAATATTCCCTTGTGTTCATAATCCCTTGGGGTTTTACTATTAATCCCTTGGGTTTATTATTCCCATGGGTTTATAATATCAATCATGGTAAACCATGGTCAATCATAGCCAACCATGGTCAATGATTGTTAATCATAGCCAACCATGGTCAATCATGGTCAATCATAGCCAACCATGGTCAATCATGGTCAACCATGTTTATTTTAGTGTTTACAATATTTATATTAGGGTTTATATATTGTGGGTGTATAATATTAGTCCCTTGGGTTCATAATCCCTTGGGGTTTTAGTATTAATCCCTTAGGTTTATTATTGTCATGGGTTCATGGTCAATCATAGCTAACCATGGTCAACCATCGTCAAATGTCACATTTCGAAAAAGATTGTCTAAATATGAAAATCAACCATGGTCAACCATGGACACATTGTGTCAAATATTGTCTCATGGTCCAAGATCACATTGTGACAACCATGGTAAATCTTGGTCCAACGTCACATTTTGACATAGATTGTCTCAATATGAAAATCAACCATCATCAATCATGGTCAACTAGGTTCCAATGTCGCATGGTAAGAAAGATTCTCTCAATATGAAAGTTGATCATGGTCAACCATGGTTGAATAGTGCATTGTGACAAAGATTGTCTAATATGAAAATCAACCATTGTCATTGGTCGTCAACCATGCTTGCTTCAGGGTTTATAATATTTATTTAAGTATTTATATAGCTTGGGTTTACAATATTAATCCCTTGGGTTTATAATATCAATCTCTTGGGTTTATTAATATAACATTTCATATTCCTAGGGTATAATAATATTGATAGGGTATATAATATTATTCCTAAGGTTTAGTATAAATCCCTTGGGTTTATAATATAAATTCATTCAGTTTATTAATTAATGGTCCAATAACGCATTTTGACAAAGATTGTCTCAATATGAAAATCAACCATCATCATTCGTGGTCAACCATGTTTGTTTTAGGGCTTATAATATTTATCTAAGGGTTTATTTATCCTAGTGTTTAATTAATTTTGAATTAATTAATAATAATTTATGAATTATTATTTAATTATTAATAATTATTTAATATAGTTAGTAATAGTGTCAATCATATCCAACCATGGTCAACATTGTCAACCATGGTCAAATGTCTCATTTCGACAAGATTGTCTTATTACATTGTCTCATGGTCCAACGTCACATTATGAAAACCATGGTCAAACTTAGTTTTATTATTCCTTTGGGTTTATGATTAATTTAAATTAACTATTTAATGATAAAATGAATTATTTATTATTAATTTATTATTTTTTACATCCAAGGGAAAATCCATGTTGATACTCGTTGACACAACAATTAGTGCCTAACCCCAAAGGTGTTGAGGAGTTTTGACCCCGTGACCTCCCAACAAGTGAAGTACTTAGCAACGGGAGCTCGACCAAGTGAGCTAACCCTTGGGACTATATTTATATTTAATTATTAATAATGAATGAAAGAATTATTTATTATTAAATTAATTATTTATTATTTAAATAATTAAAAATATTTATATTCATAAATATAAATATTATTTATTTATTTAACAATATTATATTAATAATATTTAATATTAATATATTAATTTAGCATATTAAATTTATAATATTAATATTAACATATTAACAATATGAATATTAATATCAATATATTAAAAAATATTAATATTATTATTAACATTAATGTATTAAGAATATTATTAATATTAATATTAATATTAATTTTAATTTTAGTTGTGTCATATTAATATTAATATATTAACAATATTAATATCCCGGATGTGGGTGGGCGGTAAGTTTGTGGCGGTGGCTAGCCTAGCGACCAACACCTGGCTTGGCCACACGCCATCATTTCAGAGCAGTAAACGTGCCATTAAAACCGGGAGAATGAAGGACTCAGCCTTCAAATCTCACTCACCCTGTCATAACACTGCCAGTAATTGTTCTGTTTGCCCCTTGCATTCTTCAATGGAGGCACGCTCCATAGAGTTGTATTCTGCCGCGCTTTCAACCAAGCTTCTGAGCATCTGACCGCTCCATCTCGGCTTCAGGCTAGCTTTCTAGATCACCCGTGTTCCTCATCCCTCTGCTGGTTCTCTTCTAGCGTCAGCTGAGCTCTCCCAGCTTCTCTTGCCCCCTGTTCATTCGTCTTCCCCACATTTTCTCGACCCTCATCTACAGTCGCCCTCGCTTGCTCTTTCATCTTCTTCTCCAAACTCACCACACTCTTTTGGCCTTCACTCGCAGTTGACTCCCTCTCTGTCGGCTCCTTTCCCTCTGTGTTCTCCTCCTTCGCTTGCTGAGTCAAACTCCTAGCATTCACTTGTTAATTCCTGGACCATCATGCTGCGTCAGCATAGGATGCGTTGCAGAAGGGGGGGTGGCGGTAGGGGTGGTGTTGGTAGGGGCACTAGTTCCCGCCCGCCACTGTCCATCCACGACTCTAGTATTCACCTTTCTCTGGCCAGAAATACTGCCCAATTTCACTTTACAAGTGCCATTGATCAACCCCATATCACTGCAACTATCTCTGTCTCTTTTCAGGAAGAAATGTAGGAAGGAGGAGCCTCTGGTCGCAGAAAGCACTGGAAGTCCACCATCTCGGACCAGCACCCTTCAGATACTAGAAAGAAGGTTGCTCTTCCCATCAAGGTTGGCATTACTAGCTCTAGTGGCAATGGCACAAGCTCCATCGGCGATGGCGCAAGCGCAAGCGGTAGCAGTTCGGGACGTGAGAAGACAAAGCTCCAAAACGACTCTGACTCCTCTTTAGCTTTGGAGAGACTTTCCCAGCATTCCAAAGAAGCAGATGAGGATGTGGATGATTACAGCTGCCTAGTAGTGGAGGAGAATCCTCCTCCACACACCGACAGCTAGCTAGTTGTCAAGTTTTCTCTCCTTTTTTCTAGACTACTGTTATGTTTTGTTTCAGGCTTAAACACGTTGCCTGCAGCTTCCATAGAAGCATTTGCTATTTTTTTTGTAAACATTATGCTACTGATAACTCTGTGACTACTGGTTTCCCAATAATGGGCAACAACTTTTGGGCTGGTTTCCCTATTATGGACGGCTCCATTTCCTGTTTTTTGGATTTTTTACTTAGGACCCCCACTGGTGTTGGCTAGATGGGCAACCCAGGTGGCTGTCTCACTATGTAAACTATGTTCAATATTAATAAATTAACACAACTTAGAAAAAAACAATATTAATATATTAATTTAAAATATTAGATTTATAATACAGTATATATTAAGTTGACGCCTATGGCATATATCAATCACATTTATTAACATGATTGTGCTACTTTATTTGACATATGCGTAACAATTTATATTATAAATTCTAATAGAATTTATATGTTAATAGAAAATATGTTTGATGTACATGTACCTAATTTATTTGACACCCCCATGGCCTTGTGAAAAACCATGAAAAACGAATAACCTGATGCTCAAGTCGACCTCGAAAAGCTCTCCTCCATGTAATTCAAGTTGACCCCTGAAGAATCGTAAACACTATTCGCACATCTGAATAACCCATAATCTTGTTGGCTTTCTTCACTAGTTGTTTTTGTTTCGGTCCATAGATGGACATCTAACTTAGCAAAAAAAATTTAGAGGTCATGCAAGTTTCACATCCTTATGATTTTTGAACTCACGTAATCCACTAAAACTCATCCCAAATTTTTAGGAAATCCACTGAAGCTATCCCACACTTTGATAGATTTTGGATCTTAGTTAGAAACTCAAGCATTTATTCAAGCGGTTGGACAGCGCAATACACTTCATTCAACCATTGAATTCTATATAAAGATCCTAGGAGTGAACCTAAACCAAAATTTAGACGAAGTGTAAGCAGTGAACCTAAACTGAACCTTAGCCTTTTTCCTCTGCCATTTTGTTACAATGTCAGTTAATTTTACTCAAGTAAGTGTTAGTAATTTTAGTTTAGTTTTATATTTGGAAAGGTTAAATTTAGTATATGTTTGTAGGTTGAAGTTCATTGAGTGAGCATCAGTTGATTCATTAGTTATTAGTTAAAAGGTATAAATACCCGTTCAATGCAGAGTTGGAATTTGACTCGCAAAATTCTTGTCATAGGCCATTTCAGTGGTTAAATGTGTTTAAAATTTTTAGAAAACATTTTTGTGATGTGTCTTAAAATTTATAAAAATTATATTTGATGGTCGATTTTTTTCCTGAAAATGTCATTAAAGTCATTAATATCCTATTTCATTCATACCTGACATACCCTATCTCAAGTTTCTTAGTTGGATATCGTATTTTGATGTGAAATACAATTTCTACTCTATGTTGCATAATTTGTGCCTCTACTTGACTCCCAAGGTTGTATTGCTAGTAAGAAGTTTTGAGAACTTCAGAGAAAATAATCGAATGTGCAACAAAATATACCTACTGTGAAAAAAACTAATAAGGTGGCATGCTCAGGACGCATTTCTCCCGTGATTTCTTAATCTGTTAGTACATGCTTTGTCAGAATTCGTCAATATATTATATTCCAGATTATCTAGTTGTATCCAGAGATTCACTAATGTCACCCCCAACTTGGGTTCAGGTTTGCTGCTACTAATTTGAAAAAAATGTGAGAGTAAACCCTACATATAAACTCAACCAACTAGTCAAACAAAGATTATTAGAGAGGAGCGTTGATGAAAAGGGAAAAAACAGAGTCCAAAATGATGTTGGTGAAGGAAATCAGATAGTAAAGAAGAAAAATGAGGAAAGGTGAAAGAATTGTGGAGGGTTTGGTTTCCTTTATCTTGATTTTAACTAGAGTAACCATGAGTGTGAATACCATGAGTGTGGATGATCAAGATGGGTTTTAATCAACTCTACTTAACTTTTAATGATGGGAAGGGGTTCCATTGGCACCATTCCTGCATTTCCAATCCAATCCGAGACTACTTCATGTAAGCCTGACCTATCATACGCGTTATTTGGTGGAGTAAAGGAGGCCTGTGGAGGGTCAGGAAAGGATACAAGCCCCATTGACAAAAGCATATGATGTCATGTCGTTGCATATTGGCTATATGTAGCACATGCTTGGAATTCCTTGAAAATTCCTTCTCCATCCTAATGACCTTATTTGCTGTCTTTGACTTATTAATCTTTAGTTGATATGGATGCGCTTCTAGATGATTCTAAGGCATGTGAAAACAATTATATAATTCTTTATAAAAAAATGGAATCAATGTTCCCTAATCAAATTCCTTCTCTAATCCTATATTGTGCATGTATGGTATTAGGATTCACCAAATGAGCAATTTTAACTCTCCAGAGAGTGACTATGGCAGCCCAAAAATGCATAAAAATTCTTCTAGAGTGTCTAGTTTCAATACTTTGGAGATAATATGTACGAATCACTCTTAAGGAGGTTTCTTAATGTGTTTGAACACACTTTATAAAGTGATTATTTGAAAAAAAAAAATAGGTGTTAGATTTTCAGAAATCTTAATTTAAATTTTTTTTATTGATATTTTGATTAAGCCTGTCTTTGTTTCCCAGAAGTGGTTCTTGAAGGAAGAATAAAAATAGTGGGGAATGCAGCCCTACATATAAAGTCTCTAAAATGAAATATGTAAACTTTTAGGCATATCAACGATTGACTAGTTACTCGTGTGTTGGTGGTTCTGGCAACAATAGTAGCACACCATGTCCCACGTCATGGAAAACACTCATTTGATTACAGTGGAAAGGAATAAGAGGGAGAGATGAAGAAGTGTGGTGGAAAGCAGGAAAACCATCCACAAGATAATTAGCAAAAGAAGAAATAATGGCTTCAATAAATGAAGAGAAACATTCAACAAAATGCAAAAAATTCTGGTGAGGTAGATGGTATCTATGAGAAAACGGAGCACGATCTGATGAGCAAGAGAAGCCACATGCCACTGCACATGATGGAAAACATGGGGATAAAAACCAAGATACTCATGAATAGAAGGGAAACGAAAATGAGAAAGAGAAACAAAAGCATGGTTCTCGTGGTTTTAGGGATAAATAAAGTCTGGCCAAATGTTGTACCTTCTTGGATTATGGGTGTTAATGAAGGTGCTAATCTCACAGTTGCAGAATCCATTCTCAACTGGATCTCTTTGAATTTTATGTTATTTTTTATTTTCGTTTATTACTTTGTGCCAACGATTTTGATTGGGGAGCCACACAACTACCATGATCCCAACGAAGGAAGCACTGAGGGAAAGTAGTGATGGTTGATCTCTGGAAGTTGAACTGCAATTCTCATGAATTACATCTTTACACAATGTATTTTCAAATGTAAGTGTAATTGCTTTGTTATGTTTTTCCCTTCAATTAATGAAAATTTCTTCCTTCTTAGGCACAACCCAAAAACAGGGAAAAAAATTTCTATTTCAAAATACATGATAAATGCCAAATCATTTTGATTGTCATTATAGCTTGATTTTACATTAATTCATTAGAATGCCCCTTATTATGGTCTTAATTTATGTAAAAGTTTTAGTTGAGACATTGTAGTTAAAAATAAAAAATAAAATATCTTTGGGTTTTATTCATCATACACATATTATTAAATTATTTCATATATTTTTATTAATGATATTACTTATTATGTTTAATTGTGTCACTTTACTCAACTTACTCAATTATAATTATGCGTTATAATTAGTTTATGCAATATGAAGATTCCTTACACTTTATTTTTGAAAGATGAATGGAAAAGATGGCTATAAGTTTAACAAGGACGGCATGCATTGGGAGTCCCTACCTCTCCATAAGTTTTTTTTTTTGTTTTGACTTTTTTAAGCACATAAAGTATGTTATTTTCCAATGTCCCTCTCCGTAAGTTTGTTTTGACTTTTTTTTAAGAATATAAAGGTTAATGTGCTTCATATTAAGTCTATTATTTTAGAATGTGAAGGTCCAAATATTTTTGTATATATTGTTTTGACCTTTTTAAAAATATAAAGATTAATTTTCTTCATATTAAGTTTATTATTTTGAAATGTCAAGGTCCAAATATTTTTTATATATTGTTTTGATTTTTTTAAGAATATAAAGATTGATTTTCTTTTTTAAGAATATAAAGGTTAATTTGTTTTTTTTTAAAGAATATAGAGGTTAATTTTCTTCATATTAAGTTTATTATTTTTATTATTTTGGTATGTTAAGGTCCAAATATTTTTGTATATATTGTTTTGATTTTTTTAAGAATATAAATGTTAATTTGCTTCATATTAAGTCTATTATTTTGGAATGTCAAGGTCCAAATATTTTTGTATACAAGTGTAAGCAATATATACTATATGAGTAAAAGAAACTTTTTCAAATAAGTTAGCAATATATACTATATGAGTAAAAAAAACTTTTTTGATTAACTATAAATAAGGTTATGTATGTGTGAGCAATATATACTATACGAGCGAAAACAAACTTTTTCGATTAACTAAGTTAAGGTTATGTATATGGGTCTAGGTGCTCTGTATATAAGCATGGGTCAAATATGTTCAAATTAGCTAGAGAAACCTTTGAAGTCTCCACACCAAAGAGATGGATTTGATAATCCCTCTAGGAAGGTTATATAACTCCACTTTATATATCTCTCAGCTTTTTGTATCTCCACCATTTTTTATGCAATAATTCTTGGAAGAATTTAATATATTTTAAGATGGATTTGATAATCCCTCTAGGAAAGTTATATAACTCCGCTTTCTGTATCTCTTAGCTTTCTGTATCTCCGCCATTTTTTGAATTTAATATTTTTTAAGATGGATTTGATAATCCATCTAGAAAGGTGATATAACTCAGCTTTTTTTATCTTTCAACTTTCTGTATCTCCGCCATTTTTTATGTAATAATTCTTGGAAGAATTTAATACTTTTTATGGTAATATTGAATTTGACAGAGATTAATTTATGAAAGGTCAATTTTGATAAAATTTTGGTATTTAATATTTAAATAATTATAATCACATTTTTTAATAATAAATTTTATAAATTTTAAAATATGCATTATTCAAATCTTCAACCCATTTTTAATAATAAATTTTATAAATTTTAAAATATGCATTATTCAAATATTCAACCCAAATGATCGAAATTATGAAATCTTGAATTTCAATATCAAAATTTCCATAAAACTTAAAATGGAGGAAATGATGGGCTTTGAAATTCGATGCCACATATGAATATATAATCTGCAGAGTTATTTTCAATAAAAATATCATAGATATTTTGAGTATATTACTGGCAGAGTTAAAATTTTCAATAAAAATGTCATAAATATTACGAGTAGAGTTGAAATCATTGTCATAAATATTATGAGTAGAATTGAAGTCATGAGATAAGCTCGAAGCCCTCTGTTTGTAGAAATCAAAATCAAAATAAAAGCTCAATATCAAATTTTAAGGCACACATCATCTGCATGGACAGGTTTTTCTAATAATAGTGTGTGGGAGCCACTGTGACAAAATAAATTTTACTAATTATATTTTTTAACATATCCTAGCGTATAATGGTGATGTTCGCCCAGGTATATAAAGTCTGTCGAACATGATTTTGCACGCATGATCTTGTTTTGAATAAAAACAATGGAGAATAATAATCAAAACTTGAACGTATACTTTTGAATACAATTTATGAGGTTTATGTTTTCATTTCAGTATGAAATCGTTGTGCCTGAATTAGTACTTCACTATAGAACATACAATATAGATTTTTTAGTGGCATCTTTAAAGCCTTCTTATTCAATTAAGATTTATTTAGTAGGCGTTAATGTGTAAATATTTTTTTTTCCCTATTTTTATTTTCTTTTTAAAAATATTATTATTTTTCCATCCATATCCCCTTTTTCTTTTACATGGTTCTGTTGGGTTCACCCAACCTACATCAATGGTGCAGAAATAAAGATTTATTTAGTAGGCATTAATGTGTAAATATTATTTTTTAGTCTCTATTCCCTTTTTTTTTAATATTTTGTTCTTTCCATCTCTATCCATTTTTTTTCTTACATGGTTCGGCTGGGTTCACCCAACCTACATCAATGGTGCAAAAATATATAGCACATTCATTTTTGGGAGCCTCATTGCTATCGATAACATAACTGAATGATTTTTTAGCAAAACTAGAAGAGTATATAATTATAATAATTTAAAACCAGACAAATATATAATTATAAGCATTTCATTGTGGTTTTAACTGTATTAACCAATTTCCTTGATTTAAGAATGGATTTAAGAGGGAAACGAGAGTGGATTTAAGAGGGAAACAAGAGGAAAACAATTCTTTATTGAATAAGTCTTGGAAACATCTCCTTACAAGGGAGATGAACATATTTCTGTCTATTTTTGTGATTTGTCGAGTATCATCCATATTTATGCATGTGTGACATTTGTTATGGTAAAGGTAAAGAGAACCAACACCCTCAGGTTATGGTATTTCATTCCATCAACTATGACCAGGGCACCTGTTATTTCACCACCGAAATATGCACCTGTTATTTCACCACAGAATTGTGCTTTTTCCCAGTTATTTAATAATTGCTACAAGTTTTATGTTTTGTTGTGGTGTGCAGGCACTCAGCTCTGGAAGAAAGAAGCAAAGGCGATCAAAGTTGAGCATGTAATGTAATGAATATCTCTGCTATTGTGAAGATCAAAGTTGAGCATGTAATGTAATGAAGATCGTTGCTATCGTGAAGACGACTTCGACCCAGAAATTAGCATTGTCGCTATGGTTCTTTTTGCTTCACTGAAAGAAAAAGATTTTTCATACTAAATCCCATGGAGATATAATTTATGTAGCAAGTATAGCCATTTATTCAGCTGAATTTTAGGCCTTGAGGGAGCACATTGCATTGGTCGTTTCATTGTCCTCCAACAACAACATCAATCTTCTTTGCCGTTTGTTTTTCTTTCAATGAGGGGACTGTTAATTATTTTTATTTTAGCGAGGGGGATGTTGCGAAATTGGGAGCACTCATTGTGAGGTAACAACAACAATTTAATTTTTTGTTTATTTTTTTTGTTGATTTTCATACTAACTCCCATGGAGATATCATTTATGCAGCAAGTATAGCCATCTCTTCGACTGAATTTCAGGCCTTGAGGGAGTGCATTGCATTGGTCGTTTCATTGTCCTCCAAAAGCAACAGCAATCTGGTTTGCCGTTTGTTTTTCTTTCAATGAGGGGACTGTTAATTGTTTTTATTTCAACGAGGGGGATGTTGCGAAATTGGGAACACTCATTGTGAGGTAGCGGAAAAAATTTACTTTGTTGTTTATTTTTTGTTGTTGTTGTTGTTTTTTTTCAGTGATGGAATTGTTATTGTTTTTATTTAAGCCAGGAAATTGTTGCGAAATTGGGGGCACTTGATGCTGCTCCCCGACCTTTCCAGGCACACTGATTTCTCCTTCTCCCCTTACTCTATTACTATGCTATCCGTGTACTGGGTTCATGTCTGGACCTCCATGCAGTATTTAACAATGTTGAGATTCAACAAGATGATGATCTTAGTGAAAATTAGCTACCTTCACTAAGTGGGCTTGCAGGCTATTTTTAGGTGTAAGTCTATTTTTAGACTATGTCTATTTTTAGACCTAGTGATCATATTTTAGAAATTGCAGGATGCTATTTGTGGATGGTTGGTCAAGTTGGAAAAGTAGATTAAATTCTATTTTTAGAATATTGGGCGAAGTCTATTTATAGATCATCGATCTAAAAATAGAAGTGTCGATTATTATTAGCCCTTAATAATAATTAGACTCTAAATATCAACTTATTCTCTTGGAGCACTTTATTTCAGTGTACATATTTGGAAAATCAGTGGGCTAAAGGAATTATGCAATTCCTAGGGTTTATTGGTGGTTCATTCATGGAGGACTCAGTTAGAAATGAAGTGGAAAATTTATGACAGAGTTGGAAGAGTAGTTCATGGAGTTGTTATTCAGTTTAACTCAGTTAATGGAGTTAAACTCAGTTGAGCTAGTTGTATCTAGTCTAACTGAATGATACACTAGTGAGAGTGGAGTGAATTAATTAGTTAATTAATTCACAAATAATAACTCATTAATCAATTGAACAAATACAACAGTTAACTATAGTGCATGTCAGTTCCAGTGGAGACCCAGTGGAGAGATAGGTGAAAGGGCAAGATGGACTATCCGTTGTGACTATAGTGATGCATTGATTGCATCACACACACATTGGAGTTGCCAATGAGGATTGCGCAGTGCAAGCAAGGTAGATTCGAATTCATTCAGGGGTCTTCTTCAGCAGGAATTGCGCAGTGGAGGCAAGCTATCAGGTGGCAAGAAATCAGTGCATGGATTTGCAGATTTCTTCTGATTAGTGTGTGATGATTGATTGTACTGAGAGCTTGATGTACTAAGCTTTGTATGAGATTGTTACATGATCTCCATGATACATAATATATGATAGTTGGGGTTTTCAGCTTTAGGCTTTCCCGTTAAACAACTGTGTTATGTGCGATTGTTTTTATTGCTTCATGTGTTTGCAATTGATTTTAATTTCCGCAAAAGATTAACAGTGGAAGGATTCTGTATTTATCAAGAAGATAAATATTGTTAGATCAGGAGAATCTGGATATATACATGCATCTTGTATATAATTTCTACATGGTATCGGAGCAGTGTTAATTCTTGAAGATTGCAATTGTGAAGAATTGTTGAGTTTAGGTTGCATGGTCTTAACTTGTCATAAAAAAATTCGTGGTCCTGGAGAAGCTTTGAGTATACATTGAATTGATTTTGGAATATCACATATCGATGGATTTTGATAGAGCATGTACTGATACATTAATAAATGATGGGAGCAGAGCATCCTTCGCATAACACCTTATTAGTTGTTTTCAGAGTAGGTATATTTTGTTGCGCATGGGGTTGTTTTCTCTCAAGTTTGCAAAAATTCTTGCTAGAAATACAACTAAGGGAGTCAAACAGAGGGATAAATTATGCAGCATTGAGTAGAAATTACATTTCACCTCAAAATATGATATCCAACTCAATAACTTGAGATAGGGTATGCAAGGTATGAATGCCATAGGGTATTAATGATTTTAATGACGTTTTCATGAAAAAATTGATCATCAAATATACCTTTTATTAATTTTAGGACAAATAAAAAAACATTACCTAAATTTTTTAAACATATTTAATGAGTAAAATGGCATCTGACGAGAATTTTTCCTGTCAAATTTGAACTTTACATTGAACACAATGTGGGGTTTTATACCTTTTAACTAATGAATCAACCGATGCTCACTCAACGAAATTCAACATGCAAACACATACTAAATTTAACCTTTCTAAATATAAAACTAAACTAGAACAGTTACTTGACTCAAATTAACTCACATTGTATGAGATATGGAGAAAACAGAGGTTAATTTAGGTTCTACAGCAAACTTTAAATCTTGTGATTCAGATATTACTAGGATATTCTGTATGAATTCATTATAATATCTTTCTTTGTTTTTCGATACATGCTGCTCACCTAAACCTCTGGTGTCGATATCATGTGCAAGGAAACTCTGGCATATGGTTTTTTTAATTATCTTTTTATGTTTATGCCCAGTCTAGATTTTGTTCATTTAATTTCAGGTCTTACCCTTTAAAACATTCACTCCAACATCCCTTGTCTTTGTGGCCTCTATGCCCAAAGTGTCTCCTGAAACGACACGTGGTGATGAATAGCGTGGTTGTGGTTGATGTCTCTATTCAGTTCACGCTCACTAGTCAAAGCCGCGGGTCAAAGGCGTCCACATGGAAGTCAACCATGGAGTTTCATGTCGGCCGGACTCTGTTTCGTGTCACATAAAGGTTCAAACGGTCGTTTCTAAGCCTGTGGAGGTTAAATCGACATCTGTACAGGGTTCTGGAGTCGAATTCAAGCATCCACCTCCTGTAGATTCACTTTCCAACACGGCCATGCTCCTATATCTGTGGACGTAGTGGTCTACGTGCTCTCCACTAGCATGAACATTAGGAAATAGTTATAGTTTGTTGTTATATATATTGCGTTTGCATACGCATATGAAGTTAGTTGTTGTCAGTGAATATAGTCTCTGTTATTTTTAATTAGTCTGCTCTGTAGTGATTACGCTGCTCTTGTGCCGTAACATTACCATTCTGTAATGAACTGCTTTTTAATATGAGAAGACTCTGTTTTTCAACTTAATTCGTATTTGAGGACCGTTGCCAAAGCTGTGTAGAGGGCCCCTGCTCAGCTAAGGTTTTGTGTATTAGTGTATATTTCTCATTTTGTTTCTTTAGAAATCATTGTATCATAATCCATTCATATGTTCATACTTTGCAGTTGTTTCATTTCTGTTTATAAACTTCTATAATTTCCATTTCATTTCTGTTTTTCATGTTTTATGATTGTTAACCACTGATCAGTGTTTATGTTTCAGGTTATAGATAGGCAGCCCGGGCATTTTCATAGCTTTTTGACTAATGACATGGAACTAACATTGTTCTACTGCTAATTTGATTTTCATAGCTTTTGTTTAATTTCAGTATTGCTTTGTTCATTTCAGTTTTGTTTATTTGCTTCAGTAGTTAAAATCTAGATATACTAATCTGCTCATAGCATCTTCAGTTGCCTCCGAAAGCCACAGTTGGACTGATGGTGAGGGATTGCATTATGAAATGTGTAGTTTAGTATTAGTTTCTTTTTTGAAAATTTAGATATATTAAGCTGCTCATAGCATCTTCAGTTGCCTCCGAAAGCCACAGCTGGACTGATGGTGAGGGATTGCATTATGAAATGTGTAGTTTAGTATTAGTTTCTTTTCTGCAAATTTAGATATACTAATCTGCTCATAGCATCTTCAGTTGCCTCCGACAGCCACAGCTGGACTGATGGTGAGGGATTGCATTATGAAATGTGTAGTTTAGTATTAGTTTCTTTTCTGCAAATTTAGATATATTAAATCATGCATGACATCTTCGGTTGCCTTCGAAAGCCACAGCTGGACTGATGGTGAGGGATTGAATCATGAGTGTATGGTTTAGTATTAGTTTACTTTCTGCAAATTAAATATCAGTTACTCAAGTTGTTTATGATTACTCCCGAAAATCATAGCTGGACTAATGATGAAGGGTCAGAAGATAAATTGATGTAATCTGATTTAGATTTATTTTGTTGCAATTTTGAATTTCCTTAAGCATAGTTTCTTTGTGTTTAGTCGGCAGCAAGAATAGTTTGGTTCTCATGTTCACTAGTTTACTATTTTGATTTATTAGATTAGCAGCACCTTTTCATTTCAGCAGTACATTTTCATTCTCTTTCAAGTCTTGTCATTGTAAATTTCAATTCGCTTTTTAAAAGTTTCAAGTTGGTAAATCATTATAGGGGATGTCACTTCCTTGAACAAACATAACCAAACTTGTTTTCATTTTAGAATTTCCATTTCACCTTAGAAAAACCAAAAACGACAAAAAGTTAAGAAATAGGTTATCTTGCACATATAGTGCGCCACACTTCATCAGCTTACGATTCCTGGATTGACAAATTAAATGCAGCAATTTAGGACACACTAAATTGACCAAACATTTTGGCGCCGTTGCCGGGGAAGTGTAACTAGGTAGCCAATTTCTTAAAAAAAAAAAACATAAAATCATAAAAGAAGGGAAAACTTGATAACTTCTCGAAGTATGCTCTCCTCTTGCACCTAGTGTGATCTGGAGGATCAGAAAAGAGAGTTATTGGTTCAGTAATTTCTTAAGTATGCTCTCTTCTTGCACCTAGTGTGACCTGGAAGATCAGAAAGAGAATTATTAGCCCAACTTTAAAAATAAAAATATAAAAAAATAAAAATAAAAAATGACATGCATAGAGCAAGAGATTCTAGGGGAAGGTTTAAGAGTTCGATTTTCATAACTCCATCTTCTTCAAGGCATAGACCACATTCACCACCATCTACCCCTAGCCTTAAGATTTTTGGAAGTCAAGGAACAGCTGAATTAGAGGATTCTCCTATACCACCTACTAAAACCCACTTAGAAAACAAAGAGACTTTCTCTCATCCTTCCTTGGTAAAAGAACTAGAGGACTATAAGGACTCTAAAGAAACTATCATGGCAGAGGAAGTAATAAATAGAGGTGGAGGTAGAAGAGGAGGAGATAATGGAGATAACAATGGTGAAGAAAATAATGGTAGAAATAGGGATTTGTTGGGATTCCCTATAGTTGATGAGGAAACTCATGCAACAATGAAAAATATTTCACCATCTGTTCTCCCTAACTTTTATGGATTACGAAGTGAGGATCCTAAAACATTTCTGTTTGAGTTTGAAGTAGTGTGCCGAACTTATGACTATATGGAAGATTCTCAAAAACTCAAACTGTTTCCTTCAACATTGAAGGGATCTGCTTTGAAATGGTTCATGGGATTAGCCACTCAATCTATCAGGACTTGGAATGATATGAAACAAACATTTTTGGACAGATACTTGGACTATTGTACGCCCACCAATCACAAGGATGAGGTATTCAAAATGATGCAAAAAGAAGATGAAAATTTGGAAGACTTAATTGAAAGATTTCAATACAACTTGAAAAGAGCAAAGATGATCAACTTAGATAATGAAACCTTGAAAGCCCTCCTATTAAAAGCCATTAGAGATGAATGGATAGACATTTTAAACATGATGGGGAAAGGAGACATTTCTCAACTTCCATTTCGTGATATAACAGAACTATGTATCCATCTCTCAACGGGAAAATCTAAAATAGGAAAAGGGCCTAGGGATTCTTCTCTTATTAGGGCTAACAAATCTGCAACTGGATCAGTAAGTAGGGCAGAGATTGGTAACATGCTTGATGAGTTTAAAACCGATATTTTAGGGAGCCTTAGTGAACAACTACACACCCTTAAAATCCAAAACAAGCAGAAAGCAGAAACAGATGCTTTAGCCATCTTTTGTTCGAAATGTAGGAAGAAACATGCTTTAAGGGAATGTCCCTTGGATGCAAAAGTTGTAGAAACATGTATGATTTGCTCAGAGAATCATGAGATCAAGGATTGTCCTTCAATTCCCGGACTCAAAGCTGTTTTTCAAGAAGACCCAAATTCAGTAGAATCTCTCTGTTTTGTCGCAAGGAGACCTTGGCAGGGACAACAAACTCAAGGGTTTAACAACCCTATGAATCTTCAAACCCAACCAAATTGGAATCCTTGGCAACAACCTTAGCCCCAACATCAAAATTCATATCAGCCATGGGTACAAGGGATGCAAAATCCTTATGGGAGATTTGCTCAATTTTATCAATATCCTCCATCTTTTCAAAATCAACAAGCTCCACAACTTCCAAGCCCAAATCCACAACTTTCATTGCCATTTCCACAACAACAACCTTCTCAAAAAAATACAAATCCTCAACTTATGCTCCCATACCAACAGAAGACAAATCAACTTCCAGCTCAGCCATTGCCAAATCCTAACAATAAGAATCCTCAAACTACTTATATGGTAGAAGGACAACAATTTCCTACCTATATGATTGTTCCTCTCAACGATGTACAACTCAGATCCGGTAGAGTTTTAGAAAAACCTTCTATAGATATTCAAGAGCAAGATACCTCTGAGGAGGACTCTCTTCAATTTAATAAGGGTTCTGAGGAAGAATCTCTTCAAAATTCAAGCATGCAAAAAGAAAAAGAAAAGTTAACACCCACAACTCCTATAGTTGAGCAACCTACATCTTCATCTACACCTCCTTTTCCGGAAAGACTACAAATTGATAAGGGGGTGGAAAAAAAAATCTTGTTGCCTAACTATGACTTTCTAGATGAATTGAAGAATGTTTGTATCAAGATTCCATTGCTACAAGCCATTCGAGAAATTCCTATTCTAGCAAAAACCATAAAGGAGTTGAGTTTCAAAAGACCAGGAAGGAAACTAAAGACACAAGAAGAATCCACCTGGTAGGAAAGATTGCAGACATTATGATGGGAAAAATTACCATGCAGAAGTATGTAGATCCAGGAAGTCCAATTGTCAAGACACATATAAATGGGATAGAAATTCCAAACACATCGATTGACTTAGGGGCTGCTATTAACATTATGAGTAGACAGACTATGGACCAGCTAAAACTTCCTAACCTTGTTTTTACACCTACTTTACTACAACTTGCAGATCGATCAATTATTAAACCAGATGGTGTATTATAAGATATTTCAGTCTCCTTAGATTCTTGGGAATATCCAGTAGATTTTATGATTTTGACTCCCAAGAGTAATCTAGGAGGGCACCCACTTATCTTAGGAAGACCTTGGCTAGCCACAACCGATGCTTTTATTAGTTGTAGATATGGGGATATGTACATTTCTAATGGTAATTCGACAAAGAAATTCAATTTGTATCCTCCAGCAAAAGCAATCACAGAAGTAGGAGACAATGAATGGGTTGATGATGAGGACACTATACAACCCGTCTTTACCATTTCTGAAATTAGTGAGGATAGTCAAATTCTGAACACATTAGAAAATTTTGAGACATCTTCAGAATATGACCCCACACAATTTCAGTTGGAATCTGACATAGAATATTTATCATCTAGACAAATGTCTCTTTACTCTATGGAAGAATTTGGTAATTCTGCTATTGAGATTTTTCCAGGAAAAACATTGAATATCAACAAACATTTGGAGAAGTCACAACAAGAAGAACTAACCAGAATCTTGCAAAAACATTCTACCGCATTTGCATGGGAGTATACTGACATGAAGGGTATTGATCCTAAGACTTGCATCCATCATATATATATTGAGGAAAACAGTAGACCAATCAGACAACCTCAAAGAAGGATGAATCCAAATCTTAGGGAGATAGTGAAAGAAGAGCTCCAAAAACTTCTCAATGTAAGCTTCATTTATCCAATTTCAGATAGCCGATGGGTTTCTCCTTTGGTTATAGTGCCTAAAAAGAATGGTAAATGGAGGGTATGCATTGATTACAGGGAATTGAACAAAGCAACTTTGAAGAATCACTTTCCTTTGCCTTTTATTGATCAGGTATTAGATACATTAGCAGGTAAAAAGTACTTTTCATTTTTGGATGGTTTTAGTGGCTATAATCAAATTCAGGGAGCACCTGAAGATCAAGATAAGACCACATTTACTTGTCCATGGGGAACTTTTGCCTACCGAGTGCTTCCTTTTGGGTTATGTAATGCACCAGCAACATTCCAAAGAGCAGTACTAGGAATTTTTTCTGATCTAATCCATGATTGTGTAGAGGTTTATATGGATGATTTTACAGTTTATGGTAATTCATTTGAAAAGGCATTAGAAAATTTGGGAAAAGTTCTTATAAGATGTAAAGAAACAAACCTTTCATTAAGCCATGAAAAATGCTTTATGATGTTTACTGAAGGGATTGTTTTAGGACATCATATTTCAAGAGATGGGATTAAGGTTGATAGATCAAAAGTTGAAGTCATCTCCAATTTACCTATTCCAAATTGTCAAAGAGATGTTAGAAGTTTTCTAGGATTTACTGGTTACTATAGAAGATTTATAGAAAACTTCACTAAAATAGCATCTCCACTTTTCAAATTGCTTACAAAAGACTGTGAATTTAAATGGGATCCTGATTGTCAATCAGCTTTTGAAACTTTGAAAACAAGAATATCTGAAGCACCTATCTTGAGAGGACCAAATTGGAAACTTCCTTTTCATATTTCTACAGATGCTTCAGATACAGCTCTTGGAGCTGTGTTGGGTCAAAAAGATTTAATTCCTTATGCCATTTATTACACCAATAAAAATTTGACTCCCACAGAGTTGAACTATACTGTGACTGAAAAAGAGTTTTTAGCTGTTGTTCATGCAATTAATAAGTTTAGACATTACATAACAGGCTATGAAACTTTTATTCATACTGACCATTCCGCAATTAGATATTTAATGAACAAACCTGTTACTAATGGCAGAGTGACAAGATGGCTTTTACTTTTGCAAGAATTCAATATTACTGTGTTAGATAGACCAGGAAAACAGAATACAGTAGCTGATTTCTTGTCTAGAATTCAAAATACTAAAGAAGATTCTCCCGTAGAAGATAAGTTTCCTGATGAATATTTGTTTGCAGTAACTATTAAGACCCCTTGGTATGCAGATATTGCTAACTATTTGGTTACAGGGAAACTACCTTCACATTTATTTCCAAGAGAAAAACGAAAGATTATTCAGGAGAGTTCAAAATATTCATGGATTTCTAACGAATTGTTTAAAACCGGGCCAGATCTTGTGATCAGAAGATGTGTCAGGGAAGATGAAATGCCTGATATTCTTAAGGCATGTCATGATGAACCATGCGGCGGACACTTTGCGGACAAAAGGACGGCCTATAAAATCCTTTCCTTGGGATATTATTGGCCTTCTCTCTTCAAAGATGCAAAACAATATGTCAAAAGGGGTGATAGCTGCCAAAGAGTAGGGAAACCTACCCTTTCAAATGAAATGCCATTGCAAACACAGGTACTCATTGAACCCTTTGAAAAATGGGCTTTAGATTTCATTTGACCTATTAATCCACCATCTAAGCAAAAGAAGTATATATTGGTTTGTACTGATTATGTTACTAAATGGGTAGAAGCCAAAGCATTAGTATCTGCTACTGAAAATTCACTTGTTCATTTTCTTTATGAGGATATTTTTACTCGCTTTGGTGTTCCAAGAGAAATTGTGACAGATCAGGGGAGCCAATTCACATCCAATTTGGTGGAAAAGTTGATGGAAGAATACAAAATCAAGCACAGAAGATCTACTCCTTACCATCCGCAAGAAAATGGTCAAGTGGAGTCCACAAATAAAGTTCTTGAAAGTATCATCACCAAAACTGTTCATCTACATAGAAGAGATTGGCAGAAAGGCTTCCTGAAGCCTAGTGGGCCTACAGAACTACATGGAGAAATACAACAGGACATTCTCCCTATGAACTTGTTTATGGGAAAGAAGTCTTGCTCCCCATTGAGTTCCAAATCAAGACCTTCAAGATAGCAGTTCAGTTGGGGATGGACTTATCAGAAGCCCAAAAGCATAGAATGGAGCAGTTGAATGAGCTAGATGAGATCAGACAAGAAGCAATTTTAAGAATTGATCTAGTTCAATATCAAAGAGCTAAATGGCATGACAAGTACATCAAAGAGAAGAAGTTTCAAGAAGGAGATTGGGCCTTGTTATTTGATTCCAAGTTTAAAGATTTTCAAGGAAAATTTCAGACTCATTGGCTTGGGCCATATGAGATTGACAAGATCTTTAGCAATGGAGCCGTAAGAATCAAGACCATTGATGAGTTTCAAACTCCTCTTATTGTGAATGGCCATAGATTGAAAGTTTATCATAAGCCACTCTCAAAAGAGGATTTTGTCAAAATATTTCAAGAAAGTTCTGCAATCAGGCTGGTACAGAAGAATTCTTCTTCTCCACCAGCCTAGCTTTTGTTTTTCAGTTAAAAAAAAATAAAAATAAATAAATAAATAAATAAATAAATATATAAAATGGTATAAGCCTGAAAACCAATCATTGATTGGCAGTCTTATACAGAAAATATAGGGTGAAAATCAGGGAAACCTGACACTCTATATTTTCCAAAAAAAATCTCTCCTTCATTTCACAAGCTTTGTCACCACCCACTCCACTTCATTCCACTTCATTCCACTTCATACCATTTCATTTCATCTCATTCCACTTCATTCACTTCATTTCATTCCATTCCATCAATAAAAATATTTTTCATGACCATTTCCATTTGGTCATTTGTCATTTGTTCATTTCCATTCATCCAAGTAATAGCTGTGTCAGTTTCCGCAGCTGACATCTGTTTCCGCAGCTGACTCCAGTTTCCGCAGCCAGAAGCAGATTCCGCAGCTACTACTCTGTTTTCAAAGAAAATGTACAGTCAGATGTTATTTTCATAATTATGAAATAAAATGCAGGAGAGAGGATCAATGGAGCATTCAAGACACCAATGGAGATCAATCAGTTGAAGACCAAAGGAAAAGGCAAAGATTCCAAAGGTATGAATAAAATTTATTTCAAATAGTATTGAAAAACACATTTTTATATAGTTTTGAACCATGAGCTCTATCCATTACGCGCAATGATTATATTGACAGTTCCGTAACCTTTCACGATCTCCATATTATCCTCTTGCATTTATTCACAAACGGTTTCATCATTAAACCTCGATTTTCACTCATGATCCAATATCCCACCGGTGATAATGAAGCGTATTTGATTTGACCAAGGACTCTTACAAGCCGCATCAAGTCACAACCGTTGATTGAAACGTGTTCACATTTATTTCGTAGCCACCAAAATTCAAAATGCGGCCGAATGTGTTATATTCTATCAATCTACTCAGTCCTATCTTTGTTATGTTTTCGAAACCCCACTCTGTTCTGTTTTACTCCGTTTCGTTCCTTTTGCTCATTCTCACTCCCGGATATCTACCCACAGTCTCACTCCATTCCGTTTATAGTGCTCATTCCCATTTTATGATACATCCCCACAGCCATTGTGCTCGTTCCTGAGCATTCAACCATTCTACTTCCATTTGAAACCCTCACGAAGGCAAATTTGTGAAAAACAGAGAAGTGAAATGGGTAAATTGCTAAGGGTAGAGCCGGAAGGACCAAAGTTTATAGAGGGATATCCGCAAGCAAAGGAGATATTAAAGAAAGCAAAATGGCTGCGTTTTATTCAGAAATTCAGAGGTTATCACAGAGAAGTTACGAAAGCGTTTGCAAGGTCATTTGATGGCTCGGAAGCAGAAATTGGAGACCTCAAGTTTTCGGTCAATGAAGCATCAATAGCAACAGCCACCGAACTTCTTCAGGAGGGAGAGCGTTGGTTCAAAAATAAAAGAATCAGTGATGAGGCATGGAGAACAATCCTACGAAATCAAGGTATGGATATAACTGTTTTTAAGAGAGGAATTCCTGTGCATGCATTGAAGGAAGAATGGGCCACTTTACTGTTAATTGTTCAGAAATTCATTACATGTGAAGGCCGTTTTGGGTCCATGTACATGTACCATACCAGGCTATTAATGAATTTTCTAGAAAACCAAACTCTCAATCTCCCATATTTTCTATTCAATAGCTTGAAGAAAATGGTTGTGACTGTTCAAAAACACTTAGGAGATGTAGAGCCTCATCTATATCACCACGGCCTTATAAAAATTCTGATTGAAAAGGAGTTAAAGGAAAGAAAAGATACATGGGAACAATTTCTAGTTAGAAATTTCTTTGAGGAACCTCAGGAAATTCCTGAAGGTAGTTCAACAAGAAGGAGTAGAAGAAAAAGAATAAATGTTGAAACCCAAATTACTCCTACTCAGGAAATTCCCGCAGCTAGCACAGCAAGAAGAAGTAGGAAGAAAAGAACAATTGAGGAAATCCAAAACACTCCTACTACTATTATGAAAAGAACTGATAGGGAAGAGAGATTGGTAAAAAGGAAGAAGAAGGAAATCAAGGGTAAGAAGCCAATAATACCAAAAGGGAAAGAAGCTATTGAGGCTGTACATAAAACTCCTTCTTCTGAAGAAGAAGATCATCAAATGCTTTCTGAAAGATTAGTCTATCTTCAAAAACAGTCATCTATATCCAAGAAGGCAGAGAAAGGAAAACAAAAACAAAAGGGTAGTGTACCACAGCGTGTGAGGAGAAGCAGCAGACTTAAGGGGAAATTGAGGAAAACACAAATTAAGGGTCCTCATTTCATTGATTTGGGTGAGGAGACATCTGAACAGTCCCCAACTGACCATAGTCCATCTCAGTCAGTTAGTGAACCTGGTTCATTTCATTCCCAATCAGACAATGAGCATACTCCATCTTATTCTCAGCAAAATATTGATGTAAGCCCTCCTCGGCCATATTTTGAACATAACTCTCCTTTACAGCATTTTGGGGACATCCCAATAAAAATGACACCTGAAATAGACCCCAAGCAGCAGGAAGTATATGACTATATAGAATCTTTGGAAAAGGCAGCCACAGGTCCAAGTACTTCTTCCATTCAGCCTCATACATTGCAGGATGATTTAGTTCAATCATTAAAACAGAAAATTTTTGAGCTGGAGCTTTTAAATAGGCACATCAAAAATGAAAATGAAACATTGAAAGAACAAGGCAAGCTGGACAAGATCATCCATGATAATACTATGTTACATTTGGGAATATGGCAGAAGAAGAATAAGAAATTGAAAAGGAAATGCCAGAAATTGAGCAGAGCACTTGTAAATATCAAATTTAGATGCTTAATGAAGAAACCCAGAATGATGGCAGTACCAAAGAAGAAGAGAAGAGGGTTGGATGTGCTGGCTGAAGTATCAAGGCACATGAACTGAACAGAGAGTATCAAAATTTTGGTTGCATGAGGACATGCAACACCTTCACAGTGGGGGTATGTTGAGTCCCAAATTTGCATCTTTTCCATACATTTTTCCATACCTTTTTCACTCACCTAAACCTCCTAAATTGTCAATATCATGTGCAAAAGGGCATCTAACATGGTTTTTAATTATATTTTTGTGTTTTCTATTTGATCTAGATTTTGTTCATTCAGCTGCGGAATCTTGCCACTTTCCGCAGCTGCTGCAACTTTCCGCAGCTATTTTGTGAAACTCTATGCTACAGGTGTCTACAAGGGAAACGAGCCACATGGGCAGGTCAGGAATGACGTGGAAATGGTTCGTGTCCTATTGGTTCAAGCAAACTCGTCCAAAGAAGCCGCGGTCAAAGGCGTCCACATGGAAGTCAACCATGGAGTTTCATGTCGGCCGGACTCTGTTTCGTGTCACATAAAGATCCATACGGCCGTTTCTAAGCCCGCGGAGGTTAAATCGACATCTGTACAGGGTTCTAGAGTCGAATTCAAGCATCCACCTCTCGTAGATCTACTTTCCAACACGGCCATGCTCCTATATCCGTGGACGTAGTGGTCTACGTGCTCTCCACTAGCATGAACATTAGGAAACAATTATAGTTTGTTGTTATATATATTGCGTTTGCATACGCATATGAAGTTAGTCGTTGTCAGTGAATATAGTCTCTGTTATTTTTAATTAGTCTGCTCTGTAGTGATTACGCTGCACTTGTGCCGTAACATTACCATTCTGTAATGAACTGCTTTTTAATATGAGAAGACTCTGTTTTCCAACTTAATTCGTATTTGAGTACCGTTGCCAAGGCTGTGTAGAGGGCCCCTGCTCAGCTAAGGTTTTGTGTATTAGTTTATATTTCTCATTTCGTTTCTTTAGAAATCATTGTATCATAATCCATTCATATGTTCATACTTTGCAGTTGTTTCATTTCTGTTTATAAACTTCTATAATTTCCATTTCATTTCTGTTTTTCATGTTTTATGATTGTTAACCACTGATCAGTGTTTATGTTTTTCAGGTTTTTTTAGATAGGCAGCCCGGGCATTTTCATAGCTTTTTGACTAATGACATGGAACTAACATTGTTCTGCTGCTAGTTTGCTTTTCATAGTTTTTGTTTAATTTCAGTATTGCTCTGTACATTTCAGTTTTGTTTTTCTGCTTCAGTAGTTAAAATTTAGATATACTAATCTGCTCATAGCATCTTCAGTTGCCTCCGAAAGCCACAGCTGGACTGATGATGAGGGATTGCATTATGAAATGTGTAGTTTAGTATTAGTTTCTTTTCTGCAAATTTAGATATATTAAGCTGCTCATAGCATCTTCAGTTGCCTCCGAAAGCCACAGCTGGACTGATGGTGAGGGATTGCATTATGAAATGTGTAGTTTAGTATTAGTTTCTTTTCTGCAAATTTAGATATACTAATTCATGCATGACATCTTCAGTTGCCTCCGAAAGCCACAGCTGGACTGATGGTGAGGGATTGAATCATGAGTGTATGATTTAGTATTAGTTTTTCTCGCAATTTAGATATACTAATTCGCTCATAGTACTTTAGCTGTTTCTCCGAAAGCCACAAATTTCGGATCGAGCAGAGGGATTGCATTATGAAATGTAGTTTAGTATTAGTTTCTTTCTCGCAAATTTAGATATATTAAATCATGCATGACATCTTCTGCCTCCGAAAGCCACAGCTGGACTGATGGTGAGGGATTGAATCATGAATGTATGGTTTGATATTAGTTTACTTTCTGCAAGTTAAATATCATTTACTCAAGTTGTTTATGATTACTTCCGAAAATCATAGCTGGACTAATGATGAAGGGTCAGAAGATAAATTGATGTAATCTGATTTAGATTTATTTTGTTGCAATCTTTGAATTTCCTTAAGCATAGTTTCTTTTATGTTTAGTTGGCAGCAAGAATAGTTTGGTTTTCATGCTCACTAGTTTACTGTTTTGATTTATTAGATTAGCAACACCTTTTCATTTCAGCAGTACATCTTCATTTTCTTTCAAGTCTTGTCATTGTAAATTTCAATTTGCTTTTTAAAAGTTTCAAGTTGGTAAATCATTATAGGGGATATCACTTCCTTGAACAAACATAACCAAACTTGTTTTCATCTTAGAATTTCCATTTCACCTTAGAAAAACCAAAAACGACAAAAAGTTAAGAAATATGTTATCTTGCACATATAGTGCGCCGCACTTCATCAGCTTACGATTCCCGGATTGACAAATTAAATGCAGCAATTTAGGACACACTAAATTGACCAAACAATTATATAGAAGGAAATGGTTGAACGAAGTGTAATGTGCCTTCCAACTGCTTGAATAAATTATTGAGTTTCTAATTGAGATCCAAACTCTATCAAAGTGTGGGATAGGTTTCAGTGTATTTCCTGAAAATTCGGGACAAGTTTCAGTGGATTGCGTGAGTTCAAAAATCATAAGGGTGTGAAACTTGCGTGACCTAAGAAATTTTGTGCTAAGTTAGAAGGGCATCCATGGACCACAACAAAAAAATCTAGTGGAGAAAGCCAACAAGACTATGGGTTATTTAGATGCATGAATAGTGTTAAGGGTTATTCAGGGGTCAACTCGAATTACATGGAGGAGAGCCATTCGAGGACAAATTAAGCATTAGGTTATTTGTTTTTTTTGGTTTTTGACGGGGTCACGAGGATGTCAAATAAATTAGGTGTATGTACAACAAACATATATTCTATTAACAAATAAATTTCATTCGAATTTATAATATACACTTGTCACGTGTGTGTCAAATAAACTAGCACAACCACACTAATAAATGTGGTTGATATACGCCATAGGCGTTGATACCTAATATATGCTACATTATAAATCTAATATGCTAAATTCATATGTTAATATATTAATATTAGTATTAAAATTAATATATTAATATTAATATTAACTTCGATAGTAATATAATAATAATAACAATAATAATATATTAAATTTAATATTAATGGTAATATTATAAATTTAATATTCTAAATTAATATATTAATATTAAATTAACATATTAAATATTGTTAATTATATTTATTAATATAAATATTTTTGAAATTTGGCTTCTGTGATCCATAATTTGTATAGAGCGGCTTTCGGTGATAATCACATATGAGCATATTTTTTCGACATGTTTCAAACAAACCAGTATGGTTAATCTTCAAGACAAGATGAGATATCATATCATGGAAACAAGTTTAAATAGACGAAGAGAAGATCCAACTAGTCGTTATAATATAACAACTAGTTTGACTTATAAAGGGAAAAAAATAATTTAATTAATTTCCATGAAATTATCTAATAATATATTTATTATTAGTTTTATAGAATATAATTTTAATATATTTTATTATTATATTATATTTTAATTTAATTTATTAATTAAAATATTTTTGTCAAAAATATTGTTAATTATTTAAACAATAAATAATTCTTGAGAGTGTAAACTTCTATGACCCATATCTATTTACAAAAATCTTTCGGAAAATCTCATTGTCATCTAAAGGGCTGATGTGTTTCAAACTACCTAGTGATGATGAACTATGGGTAGTTTGAAACGTGTCGGCCCTTTAAATGATGATGTGATTTTCGAGAATATTTTTGTAAACAATAAATAATTCATTTAATCATTAAATAGTTAATAATTAAATTCACCATGAGTGCAAGGGAATTATAAACACAAGATTGACCATGGTTGTCATAATGTGACATTGGACCATGAGACAATGTGACCATGCTTATTGACCATGGATCACCATGGCCAATTTTCATATTGAGACAATCCTTTGTTGACGATGGTTGACCATGAACCCAAGGGAATAATAAATCCAATGGATTAATAATAAAACCCCAAGGTATTATGAACCCAAGAGAATAATATTAAACTCAAGGGACTACTATTAACTGTATCAAATAATTATTAATAAATAAATATAAATAAATAATTCATTAATTATTAATAATTAATTCAAAATTAATTAAACACTAAGATAAATAAACCCTAACATAAATAAACCCTTAGATAAAATTATAAACCCTAAAACAAACATGGTTGACCACGAATGATGATGGTTGATTTTCATATTAAGACAATCTTTGTCACAATGTGCTATTGGACCATGTATTAATAAACCCAAGGGATTTATACTAAACCCAAGGGATTTATACTAAACCCTAGGAATAATATTATATACCCTATAAATATTATTATACCCTAAGAATATGAAACCTTAGATTAATAAACCCAAGGGATTGATATTATAAACCCAAGGCACTAATAAATCCAAGCGATTAATATTGTAAACCCAAGCTATATAAATCCTTAAATAAATATTATAAACCCTAAAAAAAACATGGTTGACGACAGATGACGATGGTTGATTTTCATATTGAGACAATCTTTGTCACAATACGCTATTCAACCATGGTTGACCACGATCAATTTTCATATTGAGAGAATCTTTCTCACAATGTGACATTGGAACCTGGTTGACCATGGTTGACCATGATTGATGATAGTTGATTTTGATATTGAGACAATTTGTGTAAAAATGCGACGTTGGACCAAGATTGACCATGGTTGTCACAATGTGACGTTGTACCATGAGACAATGTTTGACACAATGTGACCATGGTTAATGACCCTGGTTGACCATGGATGATTTTCATATTGAGACAATCTCTTTTGAAATGTGACATTTTATGATGGTTGACGATGGTTGATCATGATTGGCTATGATTGATCATGGTTGACCATGTATTATTTTCATATTGAGACAATCTCTTTTGAAATGCGACATTTTATGATGGTTAACGATGGTTGATCATGATTGGCTATGATTGACCATGGTTGACTTTGAATCCATGAAAATAATAAACCCAAGGGAGTAATACTAAAATCACAAGGGATTATTGACCCAAGTAAATAATATTAATCCCAATGGACTAATATTATAAACCCAACGTATATAAACCCTAATATAAATATTGTAAACACTAAAATAGACATGGTTGACCATGATTGACCATGCTTGGCTATGATTGACCATGGTTTACGATGATTCATATTATCAACCAAAGGGATTAATACTAAAACCCCAAGGGATTATGAACCCAAAGGAATATTATTAAACCCAAGGGACTAATATTATAAACTCAAGGTATATAAATCCATTAGATTAATAAACCCAATGCATTTATATTATGGTTCCAAACTATGGTTTCTAGATATCATGCCTAGGTACCATGGAATATTACATCCACCCTTCAATAACCCTTCAATAACATAGTTATGTTAAGAAATTATCATAGCCATACCAGTTGAAAGCATGCTTCCAAATACTTCAAAAAGAAAATAATAGGGTGGAAAAAGAAGGGAAGGTTATCCCTAGTCATTGTTTTGGGAAGGTCCTAAAAGAAAGGTCTTACCTTACAAGAAGAGATTATACTTATGCTTATACAAGTGCATTGATTGGGCTATAACATGATATAAGACATACATAAACATAAAAGTGATTGTTAGATGAAAGAACATATATATTACAATAAATAGAATGGGTATTAACGTTTCTAGACATATACTGTTATTTCAAACCTCATACAAAAGGTTTATTTCATTATATGAGGGCTTATTAATCATTCACTAGCCATTTGACAGTAGATCCCATGATTTTTCGTAGATACACTAGATCCCATCATTTTCCACCACTAGGAAGGATGCATTGGGAATTGATTTGTCTCCTAAAATGACCTCAAGATTTAGTATATAATATCATTGGCACACTATGTTTATTACTAGTCTTCATGCTATAAATTAGGTGTACATTTCACATGGAGGGAATCTATGTAGTCAAAAAATTGTGTATTAGTAGTTACTTTGGTATAAACACATCACGTTTATTGGTAAATTTCTTGAGGTGGAGAGGATCATATTTATCATAAATAAATAAGAGGCTTATACTATTGGTTATTAAGCTTATAGCTATCTTTTCCATTAAAATTTCAAAAATCAAGTTTAAGGAACCTTCATATCACATAAATTAATTATAACACATAAATATAATTGAGTAAGTTGTGTAAAGTGACACAATTGAACATAATAAGTGATATCATTAATATAAATAAATGAAATAATATAATAATATGTGTATGAAAAAAAACTCCAGAGATTTTTATTTTTTATTTTTCACTGCAATGTCTCAACTAAAACTTTTACATAAACTATAACCATGATTTTGTTTCTCTTGCGCATTGTCGTTTCCCTTCTATTCATGAGTTTATTGATTTTCTCCCCATATTTTCCATCATGTGCAGTGGTGTGTGGATTCTCTTTCTCATTGCATCCTACTTCGTTTTCTTAAATATGCCATCTACCTCACTAGAAATTTGTGCCTATTACTCAATGTTTCTCTTCATTTATTGAAGCCATAGTTTCAATGTTTCTCTTGTGGATGTGTTTCCTTATTTCCACCACAACCCTTTACCTCTCCCTCTAATTTGTTTCCACTATCATCAAATGAGCATTGGCCATGACATGTGGCACATGTTGTGCTACTATTTTTTCAATCATCACCACGAGAAGGAGGATTCACACATGAGTAACTAGTCCATCGTTGATATTCCTGAATCTTTACATATTTTGTTTATGATAGATTTTTTCTGTAGGGTTGCATTCTCCACTATTGTTATTCTTTCTTGAAGAAGTGCTTCTGGGAAACAACAACAAGCTCAATCAAGATATCAATAACAAAATTTTAAATTAAGATTGCTGAAAATTTAACACCTAATTTTTTTTTTAAATAATCACCTTATGAAGTGCATTCAAACACATTGAGCACCCTGCATAAGAGTGATTCGTATATTGTCTCTCCAAACACTCTGGAGGAATTTTTATGCATTTTGGAGTTCCCAAAGTCACTCTTTAGAGAGTTAAAATTGCTCATTTCGTGAATCTTAATACCACAAACACACAATATAGGATTATAGCAAGCATTCGATTGGGTAATATTGATTCCCTTATTTTTGAAAGCATTCTACAATTTGTTTTCACATGCCTGAGAATCATCTAGCAGCACAGGAATATCAACTAAAGATGAAGAATTCAAAGACACCAAATAAGGTGATTGGGATGGAGAAGGGATTTTCAAGGCATTTTGATCATGTGCTGCATATATCCAAGTTGCAACGACATGAAATAGTATGATTCTATGAATGGAGCTTGCATCCTTTCCTGAATCTCCACAAGCCTCCCCTTTCCTGACCCTCCACAGGCATCCTTTACTCCACCAAAAAACTCGTCGGATAGGTCAGGCTCGCATGAAGCAGTCTCATATTGGATTGGCAATGCAACAATGGTGCCATTGGAACCCCTTCCTGCCATTAAAAGTTGTGTATATTTTATTAAATGCCATATTGATCATCCACACTCATGGAATTTTCACTCATGATTTCTCCATTTAAAATCAAGATCAAGAAAACCAAACCCTCTGCAATTCTTTCACCTTCCCTCATTTTGCTTCTTTACTATCCAATTTCCTTCACCAAAATTAGTTTGGATTCTTTTTTTTCCCCTTTCATCAATGATCCTCTCTAATAATATTTTTTTGATTTTTTGGTTGAGTTTATATGTAGGGTTTAATCTCACATTTTTTTTCAAATTAGTAACAACAAATCTGGATCCAAGTTGGGGGTGAAATTACTGAATCTTTGGTTATAACTTATTGGAGAATGTAACTAGGTTCGGTCTTCATAAATTGTAGGTTAGTAAATAATTATTGTACTTGTCAAAAGAATAGATAAAAATATATATATTATTATTAATGACTTCCACATGTTTCATTCTTGGGTCATATTTATTTTAGGTAAAAGTCCCAATTGTGGACTTCTACTTTTTATTATGATTCTATAGAATTATTGCACATTTAAATTGATCCATATTAGGATTTTTAATCATACAAATACGTCAAGTATTGAGTAAAATATGATTTATGAAGCCTCCAAATTAATTCGGCCTTAAGGTGATCAAGTCGGCCTGAAATCTAGTAATTTGAACCCATCAGAAGGCTATAATATAGGAAGATCAAACTCTCTTGGAGACATCTCAGTGCAACACAAAAATTTTATTTTGTAGCTACAACAAGGAGAAATTTCGAAATGAAGGAGAAGGAATTTCTGGATATGGTTTTGGGCACACTTATAAAGTTGAAGAAAATTAAAATTTTGGCACCACTCTCTCTGCATTTCGAGTTATTGTTTGGGAGATTGAAGTTCTCAAAGTTTTACTGCAATAGTTGTTGCATCGGTTGCTTCCAAGAGAGGAGGAAGTTGAAGTTTGTTTTGTTGAATGTTGCTACTTGGAGAAGTTGTACTGGGCTTAAATCGAAGTCTTTGAAGATAGATAAAAATATCTACCTCAAGATCAAAGTCTAAAGAATCAAGGTCGAAGTTCCAGGTCATCATAGTGCTACTACTGCTACTGACAGATTCATAAAGGATCACAAGAAAGGAGGACTTGGTGTGGAGGAAGTCCGGGTCAAGGTCTAGAGTCTCAGGAATCACTATTGAAGGAAAAATTATTGACTGAATTTTCCCCTCGAGGGGGGTTTTCCACTAGCAATTGGCCTACATTTGGTGTCCTTGATCTATGTGTGTTTGCTTTGGTATTTTTTTTATGAATTGATAAGAAGAGAGATAAGAATAACAATATAATAACTAAAGAATATCACAAGTAAATAATCAAGAACAATATAATCTTTTTGCCTTTCTAATTCTCTAACATGGTATCAGAGCTTTGGTGAAGAAAGGAGGAAAAGGAAGTCTCGAGGACTTGATCAAGGAAGTCATAAGAAGTAAACTAGAGGAAAGAAGTATTCACTACTTTCAAGAAATATTTATAGCTCTATCAAAGGAGATAACAAGCTTGAAGGAGTAAAAAATTATAGGTCTTGGAAGAAAACGATTGGCATCATCCTTGAAAAGAAGAAGGTCTTATATTTAGTCAAATGAAATATGAAAAGGCATATAGAAGAATCAAGTGATGTTAATAGGGAAAAGTACAGAGAACTGGAATTAATATCTATAGCTTTTATTGAGGAAGGCATAAAGGAAAAGGGATAAGGTTCTTGTCATTGATGAAATATTTCCAGAAAAATAACTAGTGATTACATCCATTCTGGGATTACCACCTACTTGTGGTTCTTTTGCTTCATCTCTCAACTGCTGGAAAGAAACACCCACCTTTGAGGAGATATGGAGAAAATGTAGTCAAGAAGAGTTAAGGGTTTCCATGGTAACCCACAATGAAGAAGTTTCAAATGCTTATGTTTTTCATCATAACGGAAAATTCAATAAGAAGGCACCAAAGTAAAAGTTGATATGTCAAATATTGAGTGTTATCATTGTCACAAAATCGGACACTATAGGAGCGATTTCCCTGAAACCCCTAGGAGCAAGAAAATAGATAGATATCATGCAAACAAGGCTGAAGAAACATCATATCTTGGTTTTTAAGTTCCTGTGGTTATCATCTTCTGAAGAGCTTCTCGGATTATCCACAGTATCAAGAAACATTTTTCGACGTTTCGAATCCCAATGGGGATCCATCTTCAGGACAATGGAATGATCTAAGGGACTTTCACTACTAATCCGCTTCCTTCCTATATTTTATTTGTACCTTTTATGTAGTATAGGTTTAACATATTCTTGGATATATATTTATTTATTTTATAAGTTTTAGGTTTTCCCTCAGCTTGGGAGGGAGCCCACAAAAACTCGTCATGATAATTATCTCATTCCCTATACTTGTCTTCATGTACTTATTTAAGATTTTGATTATACTAAATACTAATCACTTTTCTACCTATATTCCTTATGTAGGAATCAATATGTTGGATGTTCGAGAATCATGGAGAAGGCTTCAATGATCAAATAAGGAGACGAAAAAATTCAAAATGTTTGTCAAAGAATCAAAGGTATGTATTCAAAATATATAGTATTGTCACTCTCCTTGAAAGATCCATTTCTATGTTACGAATTGTTGCTATGTCTAGCTCTACTGAATCCTAAAAGGATTCTTGTTTCGGATGATTCATTATCTGATGATTCTAATCACCTTACAAAACTATGATTGCTTATATAAATAGAACCTTAAGGAGGTTCTCTAGAAAACCCTAACCTAAGGGTATGTTGATAATGTGTGAAACCATAAACCTATTTAGGGATATTTATGAAGAAATTGTCACTTTTGATTGATATATTTATGAATCTTGATTTTGGGATTTTGATATGATCATGGAAGCTCTAAAATTGTTGGATTTGAAATGATGTTGTTAGAAATATTGAACCTTTGGAGTGTGATATAATGATGGTTTTCATTGACAATGAACCGAAACCTTAGGTTTTAGTTAGGCCTACAGGCAGAATCCTTATGGAAAGTCCTAGGAGTGAAACCCTAGGTATATGTTTTCTTGATTGAATCCCTAGCCTATTCTAGGACAACATATGATGTGCTTATTGTTATCATTCTTTAATTTATGATATTGTGAGAATAAACACAGAGGACAACATCAAAACCTCTTTAGAAGCTGGGATTTAGCCATGCTAGCTTCAGAGCAGGATATCTCTGTAAAATTTAACTTTGTTTTTAATAAATATTAGGCTAGTTATGTCTATACTTGATTGTTTGTTTGATTTTGATTGTTTGGTTGATTAAGTGAATATATTCCCATTGGGCTATGGAGTCAAAATATAACTGGTTTTGCATCAATATTTGAAAGAGTTATCGCAGGGAAAGCTAGGTTGCATTAACTGGATCTTTTAATATTTTAAGTGAGATGTGGATGTGGAAGAAGTGTGAAATTTAGTAGAGATTGAAAAGAAATTAAGTATTCTTCAATCTGACTTCAGTGGAAAACATATAAATTGCAAACAATCAGAATAAGGTGCTCTAATTAACATGTCCTATTCATCACAGTTTCTATTAGACAATTAAGATTTTTTAGATTTACAGAGAAAGGAGAAACAATGAAATAACACAATTACAAAATAAAAACTTCACCAGTGAAGACACCACATGAATCTTGTAATAAGTCCTTGTATAATTGATGCTCCAACATACTTGAAAATTACAACGATCAATAGGAAAATATACACAGAAATAAACCTATAATACTTCGAATAGTGAAGTATTTATAGTAAATTTTACAAAATTTATTACATTAACATTGTCTCAACAGACAATGTATTATTAGAAAAAAATTGAACAATAAGCTCTAACTATGACAAAATAAGAGGCTCGGTGGAGATAATCTAGAACACTGGCATTGTTTTAGAGGAACAATTATTGGGTGGACCTATTTCTGGGTTGTGCTGGCTGGTGTGCTAGATGATGTGCTAGATGTAGCTGACTTTTCTCAATTGCTCTTTACTCCTATAGCTCACATAGTTTATCCCATTGATCTTCATCTGGGATAGTAAATTTGATTACCTTTCGGTAAATATCATCAACTTAAATATATCTAGCAAAAGTATGCTTTACCATGAAGATGTGATTTACCTCATGTTGAATGAAAATTCATTACTGATTGCCTCCAGAAACGCTCTGCCTTTCATACTGCCTTTAATGCTAGAGAATTTGGTGTTGTCCTTGGAAATTTATTTCAATTTCTTCATATAGTCCTAAGCTATCAAATTATCATTAATAACAAAAAAATAAGGCAAACCCTTATGTGTCAAAGGATCTATCCCACTGAAAAAGTTGTTTACTGCTATCTCCAAGCCATGGTATTTCTCTTCCATCTGAACAACCAGATTCTTCTTGGTAAGAGTCCTCTTCACTTCTAA
Organism: Pinus albicaulis; assembly: GCA_034641835.2. Taxonomy (NCBI): domain Eukaryota; kingdom Viridiplantae; phylum Streptophyta; class Pinopsida; order Pinales; family Pinaceae; genus Pinus; species Pinus albicaulis. The sequence goes on from CM076572.1 coordinate 1,261,158,091, forward strand.
GATGGTTTCTATTCTATGATCTAATCCGAAGTCATGTAACTCATATATGTTATTGGAGTTCAAAAACTTGATAATGTTATTAGCTGTAGTAGGCATATCCCCAATCTCCTCTTTGATATCTGTGACAACATGATTGGCCTTCTTTATCAACTCCTTTTGTTCAAAAATAATCTGGATGCAGGGCCATATTTCATTAATGGAATTAATAATATCTTCCTAGATGATTTCCTTGGCTTGGGCCAAGGTCTGTCCAATGGCTGATTCTATCTTTGAATTCTGCAATCTCTCTATTAATTTTTGAACTCTCTGTGTTTCTACTGAATGTGAGGCTTCAGTCCTTGATCTCTACTCTTGCAACACTTTGAGTTGATCCTGCAACTTCTTGATTTCCTTTGTCTGAATAGATAGATTCTCCACTACCTTTGTCAATTGTTCTGCACCATCTAATTTAGGTGTTGTAGAATTTTTAGTTGTGGGGATGGTTGTAATAGGTACAACGTCCAAAGGAACCATGGAAAATTTTGCAGCCTACTCCCTCTCTTTAATCATCTTTTCCATTTTTGTCTGAATTTGTCTCAACTGTGCATTTTGCACCATGATGAGCTTCATCATATCAGTCTTTTGAGACTCTGTTTCTTCAATGTCCTTGGTGAGAGGGTCTTCTGTAGTTGACAGCTTTAGCTGTTTTCTCAATGCTGCTATGTTAGCATTCTTCTTCTTAATTATCTCCTCTGGGGCATTCATTTTAGAGGGATCATATCCTATTTTAACCACCAAGTCCTCTAAGGATTTAATCCTTGTATCCTTAGCAAGAGAGGAGATTTTATCCATTTTTAGCTGTGACTGAATGTTCGCCAAAGAAACTTGCAACTTAGAGAGACTCATTGCTATGTTATTGAAGGTAGAGGAGATCATTTCATCTGTTTTCTTGTGCATCTCCATTTGATCAATGGGATGAATGTCTTTTATGTAAAACTCAAAAGAAGTCCTCTTGTAATCAACTTTTTTCTTTGGCTGTGAAATATGTGCCTCAACAAATGCCATTTGCATTTTACCTTTCTCAGAGTCAAATGCTGACAACAACCTACTTTGAGAACTAGAATTCTGCTTCCATAATTTTCTATATGTGATGTTCTTCGAGATTTCATTCTTCAATTTTATTACTCTTAATATATCAAAGACTTTTTTCTCTTTCTCCCCTTTGACAACCTTAGTTTTTTGAATAGCCTGTTGTTGGTCCTGTGAAGCTGAAGAATTTGTAGGAGAAAGGGTGGATTGGCCACCAACTTGAGAAGATGAAGGTGTATCCTTAGTGATTATAACAACCTCATGTTCTGAATATTTTCCTGTATTGGCTTTAGTATTAAGATTGGTCTTTCTTCTATACACTATCTTGAACTTCTTGCTTGTAGTGTCAGTCACTGAAGGTGACTCTTCTTCTCTCTGTCTTTTCCCTGCTTTTTCCTATGCGGAAAGAGTCTATGATGTTGAGGTTGAGACTAGATGCTCCTCAGCTTCCTGCAAAGTGTTTTCAGCACACTCCAACTGGTGCATGTACTTCTCTATCTTTTGCCTATGGGTGTGTATATAAGGAGTAGTATTTTTTCTACCCTCAGTTTTGCGATGCTTCCCAAAGGATCACGGGACTAGGTAACCTTAGGATGAAGTTCATTTCCTTCAATATTTTTTCTACTTCCTCACCTATTGATTTGTTGTTACAAATGAATGGCCCAATTTGTGTTTTAATTCTATCTGGGATTTCTTCTTTGCCAATAAAAAGTGGATTTCATCAGCAATCAACATTTTTCTAATGTATTCTAAATCAAAAATCCTCATTGGGAGGAATTTTGGAAGCTTGTAAGGAGCAAGCTCACAACCATATACTCTCAACTCTGTGTAGTTCTGGTATAAATATCAATCCCTGTTTTGGATTGATATGATAAATGAAAAATCTTTTTCATGTATTAATTAATTCTTAGCTTAGTTATACTGCTCAGAAGGCTCATATTTGGATGTACAAATAGTTCAATGAACTGTTTGTATGAATACTCTTTCTGCTCTTTCATTACTAATGTGGTCCAGAATATGACTGACTACTGATTTCCATCTTCATCCAATTTCTGCATAGAAATTTTAAACCTATCTTCCTGATAATAAAAAAACATGTAAACTAAAATAGAGAAATATTTTAACACCTCTTATGTCTGAAATTTGGCAAATTGGTCATGAATAATGTTTGCTAGGAATTGGCTGAAATTGAAGTTCATAAATGGTTTAGAATCTGAGGAAAATATGTAGAGGAAAACTATGATGGACTCATCTATCCACTGGTCAGAATAATAGCCAAGGAGGTATGCAATGACTGTTATGATTTGATTTGCTCTATCAGGGAATATTGAGGAAGGGTATGGAGGGTTCTTTTTAGGCAGCTGAGTGTCTTCAACTAGGAAAAGGTCAAAGGTTTTTGCCCTTTTGGAAAAATCCAACTTCTGGTATAATTCATTCAGGGCTTCTAAGGAGAAAGGGGTGCTATTTTCCACAGAAGGGGCTTTCATCATCTGATTGATGTATTTTGCAGTGATCGTGAAGAGAATTTCACCTGTGGGGGCAATGATGGCTCTTTGATTGGGTATATAGCAAGCTTGACATTTCCAGATGAACTCAAGGGCACTAAAAGTGTGCGGGAAGATATAGTGAGGGAATTTTAACTCACACAGGCCAATATAATCTGATTTATCTATATATTTTTCCTCTAAAGATAAATACATCTCAAATAGTTCGAATTCATAGAGAGTTTCATGGATTTTATAATATTTGTTAGCTAGGGACATGGTCTATATAAATAGGAGGATGGATCAAAGGGTTAAATGGCTCCTCCTGGTTTTTATTCTTATGAGGAATCTTTAACTGTTTCAGAGGAATTCAAGGAATTTTTAGAAAGGAGCAGATTTATCAAGATTGTCCAAAGGTCTGAAAATGGTTGAAGGAGGTGAAGTGGACGCAGTGGCTTTGGTCGGCGATGAACTGATGAATCGAACTCGAGCTTTGTAAACCTGTCAAAATAATGGAAATCACATACAAATGAGCAGAGTAAAGGTTAAATTGGTTTAAAGTGCATGTTTTTATAAACAATTGGGCTTTTTAATTGATTATGGCGTGGATCATTTATATTAATGATCATTAGTTTAATTGAATGCATTAACGGATCCATTACCATGGGAAGGGATATGATTGGAAATAGATATGTGAACTGGCATGACGAGACTGGCGGGTGTAATGAATAGGTAAGTGGTTTTAATTTTGTGGGAAACGTAGTTTTCAGGGGGGGGGGGGGGCATATAGGGTGGTAAATGGTATGAGCGGAGGAGGGTACGAACAGTGGAGAAAACACCACGTGGTCGTGGGCCTGAAACCTAAAACAATTTTTTTCGGACCCCCCCTTGGCGATAAAGCTCAGATGGAGGGGGGGGGAGGGGGGGGGGGGAGCTAACGTGGATCGTAGGTCTAGAGTCAGATTAAATGGATTATGGAGATATGGGCGGTTTTTAAAGTGATATGACTTGATGGGTTGTCGGGTAGTGGAAGCTTTAATCAAAGTAAAAGCTTTAGATAGTATGGAAAATGTGCCAATATTCTGTTTATGTGCCCAAATGCTTTAGAGTTATGATAAAATGATTGAACCATTTTTTCCTTCTTATGCGCATAAATACATTTGAAAACCAAAATTAGGATAACCATTTTAATTCTTTTATAGCCTCAAAAACACTTCTACCTACCCATTGAATTTTATTTCTTTTGCTAGACTAACATTTTTCCTTCTTTCTTCTAAGGGTGCATTTAGGCTAGAAAATCCACATCACTTTTTTTACTAAAAATATAATCTACTCTATTAATTATTTCTCCTATTGATTCAGATTAAGTAGTTGAATCAATTTCATTTTCTACCTAACTACTAATTTACCAAGATAAAATTGTCTGGCAAATCTTTATTTTCTAACCTAATTGACAAAATTTCACAACTGTTCAATCATGATTAAGCTGTATGATTTGAACAATTATCTTGTCATTGTGGTGTTTTTAAACAAGCTTCACACAATCGTATTTGATGATGACATAAAGAAAACTAATCTATCAGTAGTGTCATTTGAATTTGCAACACTTTTAGTATTATTTTTTCTATTTTTTCTTTTGTGGGGTTCTTTTTTTCTTTTCAACTTTTCTTTCTTTTTTGTTTTTTTCTCTTTATTCATTTTTTTAGATATACCCTCTTTTCATTTTCTTTTATATATACCCTCTTTTCATTTTCTTTTATATATACCTTTTTTTGGGAAATCATTTGCATATTGAAAAGTATTTACAATATAAGATCACTGAAACAAAATACTCAATCACCTTGATTATTTATAATTTATAGGACCCTAACATTTAATATGGTGATCTCCTAGATATGTGTGTTGACCCATTTTCTAATGGTCCTAAGAATATAGGTTTTGAAAATAAACCTTAGTCAAAGTTTTAAATATCTAGGATGATGATTGAAAAGCCTAGGGTCTATAAATAAATCCTAGTAATGGTAAAATTCTCTAGTATGTATGCTAATATGAATCTATATAATGTATGCTGAGAATTTATAGATGGAAAATAGAGGGTTTACATCGAATCCTACTGGAAGTTACTTATGATGTGTTTATTGAATTATAGGATTTATATTAAACCCTAGAAGAAACTCTTCATCACATGCTTTGATAATTGATTTGAAATTTGGCATATGCATCTAACTCTAGTGAAAGCTGATCATGACAATGTTTGAATTCTGGTTTATCTTGATTGACTCCTTTATATGAAATCTAGGACTTGTATGAATCCCTAGTGTAAATTATAACATGTGAATTCTAAAGGTTGTAAGATATATTGTAGATCTATATTGGTTCTATGGTTTACTTAATGTTGTGTCAAGGTATATTTTACCTTTGAAAGAAACATTGAAACCCCAGATAGAATGAAAGACATTGAAAACTAGTCCAGGTTTATGACAAAATTCCCTATCGAAATGTTGTAGAGTACATGTCTCTTATCTGGGTATCTGATATGTATAAAGTTGAAAATGATTTTATAACTCTAATATGGCTAATTTTATGCTTCTATAGTTTTGATTGTACTTTCTATCCAAATTTGTGTAGGTACATCATGAATATGAGAAGGTAATAAGTATGATGAAAATGATGGAATCCATGAAATATTATCCAACACCTAAGAATAATTTAAGTCTCCCTGCATTAAGAGGAAGTTTGGATAGAATTTGACCTCCCTGGATTAAGAGGGAGTCTGGATAAAATAAGAATTTGTTATGGTTCTCTACTTCATGTGTCATGCACTAGACGAAGACTAACAGTCGTAAGTATTATTGAAGACCATGAGTAAGAATCATAGTCATGCTTGGAGAATATACTATGAAAATATATGTTGCCACATGTAAAGTAGGAAGATGAATCTTCTCTTGATAGATTCTATTGATAGTCCTAGTGGAGTTAGTTGAAGGGAAATATCGAAACCCCCAAGTTTGTTTTGATTATATATTTGAAATTATTAATGATTAGGGTTTGTGTTTTCACAGGTGAATCTCTCAAAGGACTTGACAACATGTTGGTTACCAATCAGTTTGATTGGGAGAGATTGGTTTTCCTTGATATGTTGGATCAATTTGTGATGAGGCTTTGTGAATGAAGTATAGTATGGAAATTCATCGTGCTGACACTTTGTGTTGAAGTCTGGTTGGGAGGGTAACATTGGGTGTATGTGCACCTAGTTCCTTGGGTTGATGGTTAGTAAGTATTCTTGATGGTACCTATAGTGGCTGAAATATTTAGTCCATATTAGTCCCACTTGGATAGATTGCCCTGGTTAGGAATCTAGTTCATGGCATTGCAGTGCCTAAACTATTGAGTGACTAATGAATAGAGTTCCCTGGTCAACAATCTAGTCTGAGAGATTTAAGTGTCTTCATAGTTGATATAGTTGAGATATACCTTGTACTATTGAGTTATGAATACCTCCCTAGTTATGAGGGAGTGTTGAAGAATGTAACTAGGTTTAGTCTTCATAAATTGTACTTGTCAATACTTATTGTACTTGTCAAAAGAGTAAAGAAAAGAAATTTTTATTATAGATAAATGACTTATTAAAGCATGGGTTTCATGCTTGGGACATATTTATTTTAGGTCAAATTCCCAATTGTGGACTTCTAGGTTTTGTTTTCTGTCTATAGGATTATTTTAGGTTTCGATTGATCCATATTGGGCTTTTGAATCATGCAAATAGGTCAAGTATTGAGTAAAATATGATTTATGAAGCCTCCACATCAAGTAGGCCTTAAGGTGATCAAGTCGGCCTCAAATCCAGTAATTTGAACCCATCAGAAGGTTATATATATAGTGTTAGGTCCCTATATTACTAGTATAGTCCCTTATTATGGTTAGTGTAACCCCCTTATTTTTATTGTTGTACCCCTATAACCCTAATATTTTTATTATTGTGCCCATACATTATTATTGTTAGGTCGGCTAGGATTATATTGTGACCCCATGGACTCCTATATATAGAAGGAGGTTTTGGTCATTTGTATCATCCAAGAAATTATTAATTTATGTAATGTATTGGAGGGTTCCCCCTCGAAGTGGCTGATTTCTAAGTCGTTGATCTCTCTTTTCTTCTATTTTTGGAGCTAGTTTCATAACATTTGGTATCAAAGCTTTGGATTCTAGGGTTTCGCTGCTCCAAAAAGGTCATCGTGGCAGTTTCTTTATAACCTTTTTTCTGCAAAGGTTCAGAAGCTGAAATTTTTCAGAGCGAAGCCGAAATCCCGAGGAACCTCCTGTACAAATTCAGATGTTGGTTCACAATATTTTCAGAGATATGATCTGTGGATGTTAGGGTTTTTTCAGGCTCCTAAATTTCATCTCAAAGAGGTGACCATGGGAAAATCTTCATAACTCTCTCTTTGAGTGTCGGATTGGAATTCTATAAAAAGTGGCCACAAGTACACAAACAGTAGTTTCCTGAATATGACTTTCAGAGCCAAAGGAGGAAAAAACGACATGTGGAACATCGTACAAGTTCGCTCTATTGAACCAGTCCATAATTAAGTCATTATGGGAGATTGAGCATAACTTTATCTTGAAGAATCCAAATAAGGTCAGACCTATGGCATTCAAAAGAAGATTCAGAGGGATACTACAGGACCAAATTTCAGATATTGAATATCCGAAATCACAGAGATAATTTAGTTTCAATATCAAGCTCCTCAAAAGCAAGAAAAAGGTGTGTATTTTTTTTCAAATTGCATAAGTCTTGTTTGAAAAATTAGTTTGAATTGATTCCAAGGGAATATTGTAGAATAGATATTAGTATTGGCTTCTAAAATGCCCCCTAAAAATAATTCAACACCAATTAAGTCTTCATAAGGCTCTAATATGACCCATGAAGACGAAGAACTGCAACATGACCAAATTACAAGAGCATGTGCACCAAATTTCGCTCTCACAAATATCAACAAAAAATGAAATGGAATTTTTGAAGAAAAGCATGGAAGCTAAGATGGATGACGTGGAAGCTAATTTCGATGAAAAAATGAAAGATAAAATGATCTAAAAGCGGACATGGAAGGTTTGAAAAAGTTGATACAAGAAATGTTTCCTAATGGAGAAAATATAGTAGAGGAAACTTGTGATGAGAAAAAAAAATGTTAATCGTGATTTCATAAACTCTAATGTTGGATGGAAGAACCACCATATTCCAAAGATGGATATGAGTAATTTTGATGGCAAGGATCCCGTAACATGGATACTACAGATGGAACAATATTTTTATCTCAATAATGTGCAAAACACACAAAAGGTATGCATTGCAACTTTACATTTGGAACAAAATACATTTGTATGGTATCTATGGCTTTGCTCTCATAAAAAAATTATTTCTTGGTCAATTTTTATGAAGGAAATGATAGTTCATTATGAGGATACAAAGAGCAACAACTTCTTTAGTCAATTATAAATCTCAAACAAAAGGGTTCAGTGGTGGAGCACATTGAGGACTTCCAAAAATTGAATATAAGGGTCACTGATATTCCAGAGGAACACAAGATTGATGTCTTCATAGGGAATTTAAAGGATAACATCCAACATGAGGTTTGCATTTGGGAACCTGATTCATTGGAGAAGGCATTCAGGTTGGAAAGAAAAAATGAATGTAATTATGGCGACAAGGAAGCATACCACTCACATCTATAAGGATGGAAGTGTTCCTACTCCTAGACCTCCACAACCTACAAGTTTGACACCACAACAATTGGAAGAAAAAAGAGAAAAAGGGATTTGCTATAGTTGTGATAGAAAATACACTAAATGTCATAAGTGTGCTGAGAAGAAATTATTTTACATAGATTGTGAAGAGGAGGAAGAAATTGAATAAGAATCTTCAAAGGAAGAGGATACACACCAAGAACCAACCCTAGAAGAAGAATAAATGAGCCTGGCCATATCATGTAATGCATTGGTAGGAATTACCACTCCTCAAACTCTCAAGATAGAAGGACATATCAAGAAGAAAAGGGTAATAGTGTTGATTGATTCAGGTAGTACCCATAAGTTTATTCATTGTAAGGTAGCCAAGGAATTGAATTGTTTCCTACACCCAGAACTAGAATGTCAAGTGATGGTTGCAAATGGAGGAACTATAAATTGCTCTGGAAAATGCCATAATATCAAGCTCCATGGGGGAATATGTATTGAATAGTCCAATGCTTTATATTCCAATGGGAGGTGTTGATGTTGTACTAGGAGTACAATGGTTACAATATTTGGGTACGGTAGCTTTTAATTTTCAAGAACTTTTATTGAATTTTTTTTCAAAAGGAAAGGAAGTCGAATTACAGGGTATAGTAGGGAAGCTGGGAAAGATAATAAGCTCTAATTTCATGACAAAGCTTCTGAATAAAGAACAACGAGGCGTAATTTCAAAATTATGCTCACTGGAAGTGCCAACATCAAAATCAATTATTTCTCCATATCTCCAAAAAGTCTTGGAGAATCATTCCAAGGTGTTTGAAACTCCCAAAGTACTCCCACCTATTCGTGATCGTGATCATGCTATTCATTTGATTCTGGGAAGTGTCCTTCCAAACATCAAGCCTTATAGATATCCTTATTTCCAAAAGAAATAAATTGAACGTATGATTGCAGAAATGTTAGAGGCTGGTATAATTCAACCTAGTCAAAGTTCTTTCTCTGCTCCAGTAGTATTGGTGCACAAGAAGGATGGATCATGGTGCATGTGTCAAGATTATAGTGAGCTCAATAAGCTCAATATTAAAGTTAAATTTCCCATTCTTGTGATTGATGAATTATTGGATGAATTACATGGAGAAAATTATTTTACCAAGTTGGATCTTCATTCACGATATCATCAAATTAGAATGAAGACTAAAGATATTCTGAAAACAACATTTCGAACTCATGAGGATCGTTATGAATTTTTGGTCATTCCTTTTGGCCTTACCAATGCACCTTCTACATTTCAAGGGTTGATGAATTCCATTTTCAAACCCTTCCTTAGAAAATTTGTGCTAGTATTTTTTGATGATATACTAATCTACAGCGAGGTCTTGGAAGGATCATGTTCAACATGTTGATAGGGTGCTCAAAGTATTGGACAAGAAACAATTGTATGCAAAAACATCCAAATGTTTCTTTGGAGTAACGAGGTGGAATATCTGGTTCATATTGTATCTCATGAGGGTTTTAAGGTAGACCCTAACAAAATTAAAGCCATTAAGGAATGGAAAGTCCCCACAACCATAAAGCAGTTGCAAGGATTTCTTGGGTTAACAGGGTATTATCGCAAGTTTGTTAAGAATTGTAGGAGAATAGCAACACCTCTAAGAAAATTATTGAAGAAAGATGCATTTTCATGGAATCATGAATCAACTAAGGCCTTTGAACATATTAAAGAGGCAATGTGCCTAGCACCAGTCTTAGCTACGCCAGACTTCACAAAAAAATTTATTGTGGAATTAGATTCCTCAAGAAATGGAATTGGTGTTGTTTTAATGCAAGAAGGAAGACCCATTACTTTTGAAAGTCATCCAATAAAAGGAAAGTATTTACAAAAAGCTATTTATGAGAAGGAAATGTTGGCAATACTACATGCACTAAAGAAATGGAGACCTTACCTAAAGGGAAGACACTTCAAGGTAAAAACTGATCATGATAGCCTTAAACATTTTTTGGAACAATGTCTATCTTCAGAAGAGAAGAAAAAATGGGTCACAAAGATGTTGGGTTATGATTTTGAAAATCCACAAAAAAGGGAAGCTAAATGTTGTTGCAAATGCACTCTCAAGAAAGGATGAAGAAGTGGAAGAATTTTTTTGTACCATTTCTATTATCCAACCAAATTGGATAATCGAAGCAAGGGATGAATGGAAGAAGGATGAAGAAGTGTGGACACTCATTCAAAAGTTGCAGCAAGATCCTAGAACATGTGATACATTTAGTTGGAAAAATGATTCCTTATGGTACAAAGATCGCTTATATATTTGCAAGAATTGTCAACTAAAACAACATATTCTTTTGGAATTGCACACTTCTCCTTTAGGAGGACACTCAGGATTTTTAAAAACTTACCACGGGGTGAAGAAAGAATTTTTTTGGGATGGCCTTAAATCTTGTATTCAAAAGTTGGTGGCAGAATGTTTGGTTTGCCAACAAAAATAAAGTTGAGACAATTAAGACCACGAGTATTCTACAGCACTTCTCCATTCCAAGTCAACGTTGGGGCGATTTTGATGGATTTAGCACAAGTTTAAGTGGGAAGGGAAGAGTGTCATCATGGTGGTAGTTGATAGAATTACCAAGTATGCAACACTTTTACATTATCTCATCCATTTAAAAAGAGAGAAATGGGTTACTCTTGCATTTTATGGAAACAATTCAAAAGCTATGTAAAACCAGATTATTGTAAGAAATTGTGAGAGATCATTTTATTGGAAATTTTTGGATGGAATTATTTTCTTGTTTGGGTACTCAACTAGCTCATAGTTCATCTTATCATCATAATCGATGGTGTTGAGATAGTGAATACATGTTTGGAAGGATATATTCGTTGTTTTGTATCTGATAAGCAAACACAATGGGTCAAGTGGTTACCTCTCGGCGAGATGGTGGTACTTACTTCCTTCCATACGCACACGGCAATGACCTCATTTATGGCACTTTATGGATATCATCCATCGTCCATCACATCTTATTTAGAGAAAATTCTAAGGTTCAAGCAATGGAATATCACATCGACCATCAACAAAGAAGTTCTCCAACTCTTAAAGGATAACCTAAACTTAGCACAAAATCGAATGAAACAACGGGCATACCAACATCGCGGCGAGAGAAGTTTTGATATAGAATGCGGGTATTTTTACGGCTATAACCATACAAACAAATGTCCCTCGAAGCAAGCTAAGAAGGATAATAAATTATCACCAAAGTACTATGGTCCTTACAAGGTGTTGCAAAAGATTGGTACTATGGCATACAAATTGGAGCTTCCACCTTCTTCGCGGTATCAGGTGTTCCATGTTTCATGCTTAAAGAAGGTTATAGGGGACAAACTTCAGGTTCAAACAATATTTCAGGAACTTGATGAGGAAGGAAAAATCATATTGGAACTGGAAGCAGTCACGGAAACAACAACTCGATAGCTACGAAATCGATCAATTTCGGAAGTATCTCATCAAATGGAAGAATTTACCCACTTGAAGATTCTGCATGGGAGGATGAAAATTTTATATAGAAGCATGGGTCTACTCAAGCATTGAGGACAACACTTTTTGAAGTAGAGGCATGTTAGGTCCCTACATTCTGAGAGTATAGTCCCTTATTATTGTTAGTGTAACCCCTTTATTGTTATTGTTGTACCTCTTGTAGCTTAATATTGTTATTATTGTGCCCTTACATTAGTATTGTTAGGTCGGCTAGGATTATATTGTGACCTCATGGACGCCTATATATAGAAGGAGATTTTGGTCATTTGTATCATCCAAGAATTATTCATTTGTAAATGCAATGGTAGTTTTACCCCTCAGAATCGCTGATTTCTAAGTCGTTGATCTCTCTTTCGTTTTGTTTTTGGAGTCAGTTTCATAACATATAGGTAGATCAAATTCACTTGGAGACATCTCACCGCATACACCTAAAAATTTGATTTCGTAGTTGTAACAAGGAGAAATTGTGAAATGAAGGAGAAGGACTTTCTCGGATTCATTTTTGGGCACACTTATAGAGTTTAAGAAAATACAACTTTTTGAACAAAATCTCTACGCGCATTTCAAAGCTATAGTTTGGGAGATCGAAGTTTTCAAATTTTTGGCGGCGATAGTTGATGCATTAGTTGTTGCCAAAGTGCTACTTCCAAGAGATGAGGAAGTCGAAAGTTTTTTTGTTGAATGTTCCTACTTGGAGAATTTTTGTTGGGCCTAAATCAAAGTCTTTGGAGCTATATCGAGAGTCTCTATATCTAGATTAAAATCTCGAGCTAGTAAGGTCGAATTTCCTGGTCATCATAGTGTTGTCTCTTTGTGGTTGTTGCCTGCGGATTCGGTAAGGATCACAAGGAAAGTTGACTTGATGTGGAGGAAGTCTAGGTCAAGGTCTCAGAGTCTCAAGAATCACTATTGAAGGAAGAATTACCCGATTGGGTTTTCGCGTCCTAGTTATTGGCCTACATACGGGTGCCTTTGATCTACGGGTATTTTCTTTGGATATTTCCTCGATGAACCAATAAGAAGAAATACAAGAACGTAATAATAACTAAAAAGAAAATCACAATTAAATAACAAGAGAGAGAGGATATTTCTCGCCTTTCCGATTCTCTAACACAACTAGATGGTCTAGAATATCACATATCGATAGGTTTTGATAGAGCACGGCGATAGATTAGGTAATCACGGCGGTAGTGACGTCCTTAGCACACCAAATTATTAGTTTTTTCACAATAGGTATATTTTGTTTCACATGGGGTTGTTTTCTCTCAAGTTTGCAAAATTTCTTTCTAGAAAATACAACTAAGCAAGTCGGACGGAAGGGAAAAATTATATAGTAATGAGTATAAATTTCCATTTCACATCAAAATATGATATCCATTTCAACAACTTGAGATAGGGTATGCCGGGTATGAAAACGAAATAGAGGTATTAATTATTTTAATGACGTTTTTCACGGAAAACAATAGCATCAAATATACATTTTATAAATTTTAAGACACATCACAAAAAACGTTTATCTAAATATTTTAAACATATTTAACGAGTAAAATGGCCTCTAACAAGAATTTTCCCCATCAAATTCCAACTCGCATTGAACCCTATGTGTGGGATATTTATACTTTTCAACTAATGAACCAATCGATACTCACTCAACGAACTTCAACATGCAAACACATACTAAATTTAACCTTTCCAAAATATAAAACTAAACTAGAAATCAACACTTACTTGTACTTTCAAATTAACTCACATTGTAACATAATGGCAAAGGAGAAAGGTTGAGGTTCGGTTTAGGTTCTTTTTCTTTCACTTCGCCTAAATCTTGGTTTAGGTTCACTCCTTTCAGAGGATCTTCACATAGAAATAAAATGGTTGAACAAAGTGTAATTTTCCTTCCAACCACTTGAATAAAGTAGCTTGAGGTTTCTAATTGAGGGTCCAAAGCTTCCATCGAAAGTGCGGGGCCAGGGTTTCGGCGGGATTCCCTTAAAATTCGGGATGATTTTAGTGGATTACGTGAGTTTGAAAATCATAAGGGTATGAAACTTGCATGACCTGTGAAATTTTGTGCCAAGTTAGAAGGGCATCCGGTGGACCACAACAAAACAATATACGGAAGAAATCGACAAGATTATGGGTTATTTAGGTGCATGTGAATAGTGTTAAGTGTTCCTTGGGAGGTAAAACTTGAATTACATAGAGGGAGATCCTTTCGAATTCAACTTGAGCATCGGGTATTCATTTTTCATGGTTTTTGACGGGGTCTCTTTGAGGATGCCAAATAAATTAGGTATATGTACAACAAACATATTTTCTATTAATGTATAAATTCCATTAGAATTTATAATATACACTTGTCATGCACGTGTCCAAATAATCTAGCACAACCACATCAATAAATGTGATTGATATACACAATGGCGTTAACTTAATATATGCTATATTATAAATATAATATGCTAAATTAATATGTTAATATTGTTAATAATAATATTAATATTACAGAACTAAAATTAAAATTAAAATTATTATTAATATAAATATAATAATGATAATAATAATAATAATAATAATAATAAATTTTAAATTTTACGTGGTTGTGAGTTTTGAGATGTTGAGGTTCGAATCTGCGCGGTGAGCATACTTTACGTCCATTAATTTTAATATATTAATAATGGTTAATATATTAAAATTAATATTATAAATTTAATATGCTAAAATAATATATTAATATTAAATTAACATACTAAATATTGTTAATTATATTTATTAATATAAATATTGTTAAACAATTAATTAATGTTTATATTTATGAATATAAATATTGTTAATTTTTTTAAATAATAAATAATTCATTTAATCATTAAATAGTTAATAATTAAATTAACCATGCAGAACTCGAGGGAATAATAAACCCAAGGTTGACCATGGTTCTCATAATGTGATGTTGGACCATGAGACAATGTGACCACGGTTTCGCGATGGCCAATTTTTCATATTGAGACAATCTGTGTCGAAATGCGTCATTCGACCATATGGTCGACCATGGTTGACCATGGTTGGCTATATGATTAACCATGGTTGGACCAGAACAAGGGAATAATAAACTCAATGGATTAATACTAAAAGCCCGAGGGATTATGAACCCAAGTGAATAATATTAAACTCAAAGGGACTACTATTAACTATATCAAAGTCCTTATTAATAATTAAATATAAATAAATAATTCATTAATTATTAATAATTAATTCAAAAATTAATTAAACATTAAGATAAATAAACCCTTAGATAAATATTGTAAGCCCAAGCCATATAAACCCTTGAGATAACATTATAAACCCTAAAACAAAAATTGTTGACCACGAATGATGATGGTTGATTTTCATATTAGGGAGCCAGTCTTTGTCATAATGTGCTTATTGGACCGTAGCATTAATAGACCTAATGAATTTATATTATAAAGCCAAGGGATTTATATTAAACACTAGGAATAATATTATATACACTATCAATATTATTATACCCTAGGAATCAGCAGGCTTAGATTTTTGTGTTTTTCTATATAAGACTAGATTCTATTATGTAATACAAAAAGTACGGAAGTAGGTGTGCTCAGTCTCCAGATCAAGATTTCTAAGCTAGCCAATCCCATGGGAAAGAGATAATTCAAAAAAACAAAATGGGGTTGCCCCCTCGAACCAGCTTCTACATAGTAGTCCACAAAGCATAGAAAGAGTTTCCCCTTGACGAAACCAACCTTAAAAAGAAAAACCCAAAGTAGCTAAGTTTGCTATGCGAAAATGCTTAAATAGACACAGAGACTCGAAGTAAAGCTAGAAAACACTTGAGAAAGAGGAACCATGGTGCTGGACGTTACGGTCCCTTTGCATCCTAAATCCACTAAGGAGACTCGCTCTTCCAATATGTAGCATCCATATTTTGAGGGGTCATCTTCTTGCTTGGAGAGCCGAGGGTCTGGCTTCCGGCATGGAGGTGGAATGAGCGAATTTTCTACCTTGTCCAAATTCCCGGAACCTTCGCCGATGCCGCTGCTCTGTCTGTCGGATGATTCCTTCATGCATTTGATGGCAGAGCCTCCATTTTCACTAGGGTCGCGAGGAAGAATGAGATAGAGTTGATTTACACAACCTTTTCCTAGACCTCGAGCTAGAATGGCGTGGCTAAGCTTTCCATAATTCGAAGTGAGAAACGCGTATGAGGAGGAGTCAGGTGGCGAACCCCTCGGTGCTTCCATGGCCAATGATAAAATCCACAGAGCGCTCCACCATGGTGGAAATGGGAGGGCGAGAGGGCGGACCCTCGGCCACTCTACCTCTACGACAACGCATTTTATGGCGAAGAGGCATGGAGTGGGCAGAAATTATGATACGCGGGTGAGGGGGATGTATCGCGAGGGAGATGGATGAGTAGAGAGGCAATATGCGGCGTGGAGCGAATGGAGTGAAGGGGTGGCCCGAATAGGCGAGTGAGGTGTGGAGGTGCTCCAAGCATCAACAGAGAGTTGAGAGCATGAGTTTGCAGGAGAAAATTGATAGAGAGACATAGGGAAAATTGTTGGGAGGAGACGTCACCATTTCCCCATAAATGGCGAGGTGCTCTACAAGACGAACACACAGGGAGTGAATGTACCCTGGGTGAAATTGCATGCCAAGTAGAGCATCGGGCTATGGACCAATGAGTTATATTTAGGGCTCCCACGCTACTGGGCTATGTGCTTTGCCCTCATGGTGAGGACAAATACTTGGCGTTGGGAGAGCCCATGTGGCAAAGAACGCGCTAGGCACTACGGAGCACACACGCATCCGGGGATGTGAAACCTTATCTTAATAAACCCATGGGATTGATATTATAGACCCAATGAACTAAGAAACCCAATTGATTAATATTTTAAACCCAAGCTATACAGATCCTTAAATAAATATTATAAACCCTAAAAAACATGGTTGACGACAGATGATGATGCTTGATTTTCATATTCAGGAAATCATTTTCACAATTCTTTATTCAACCATGATTGACCATGATCAATTTTCATATTGAGACAATCTTTCTCAAAATGCGACATTGGAACCCGGTCGACCATGGTTGACCATGATCGATGATGGTTGATTTTCATATTGAGACAATATGTGTAAAAATACGACGTTGGACGAGATTAACACATGGTTGTCACAATGTGACGTTAGGACTATGAGAAATGTTTGCGCACAATGTGACCATGGTTATTGACCATGGTTGATTTTCTATATTGAGACAATCTTTGTTGAAATGCGACATTTCGATGATCGAATTTGGCGCATAGTTGGCTATGATTGACCATGTTTGACTATGAACCCATGAAAATAATAAAACCAAGCGAGTAATGCCAAACCCCAAGGGATTATGAACCTAAGCGTATCAATATTAAACCCAAGGGAAAGATCACTACAAACCTAAGGTATATAAACCCTAGTATATGAAATAGTTTAAACACTAAAATAAACATGGTTGAGCATGATTGACCATGGTTGGCTATTATTGACCATTGTTTACCATAATTGATATTATAAATCCAAGGGATTTTTATTATAAAGCAAGGGAAAAATAAACCCAAGGGATTAATACTAAAACTCCAAGGGATTATGAACCCAAGGGAACATTATTAAGCCCAAGGGACTAATGTTATAAACTCAATGTATATAAACCCAAGGGATTAATAAACCGAATGAGATCATATTATGGTTCAAAACTATGGTTCCAAACTACATCCATCCATGGCACAAAAAAGTATGCGGAAAACTAGGGTTTATAGTAAATTTTCCATCATTGTTGAATAGAGCATATAAATACATGGTAGAACAAAAATACTTAATCATGGCACTAAACCATAATTAGGGTTTCATGTAAAACACATAAGCATAAGCATAAATTAGCACAACACATAAAGCAAGAAAGCATTATCGCGAGAAACAAGAGTTGACTACAATCCCTCCATGTTCCTCCAACAATATGCTTGGTGGTTCATAAGCCTCAACCACTACGTCACGGGTGGGACAACAAGCTCTAAAGGAAATAGTCGCAAAGCTCGATACAACCCAGCTTGAGGTCCGAGGTGTCAATCCGACAACCATGTCAGTCTAGGGCTCCGTGCATTGTCTAAGTTGGTTTCCCTGGTGTTCCAACCCAACATACATGCTACTCCATGGATGTGTGAATCCTCTCCCGGCCAATAAATCGACATCGAGTTCTCATTGAAACACACCATGGCACTAGGCCATAGGCTGGTGGCCAACACACCTTCAAGGAGAGGAAGTATCATTGTTATGGCATCATTTATCACCTTTATATACTTATTTGCCGACTTATGTATTGGACTTGGGCAACCTTTTCCTTTTAGACTTGGTCAACTTCTTAAAAAACATTATTTTGAATTCCATACGCGACTCTTCCCGCACTTTGCACGTGAAGATGCGGGTTCGCTCATATCTGATCCACGTATGAAATTTAAAAAATATTAAAAAATAACAAACTCCCTCACTTATTGGGCGAGGTTTACGGGTTTTTCTTGAGTAACCACCACCTACACCGTGCCAGTGGCCAAAGCGTTTCTCAAGCCGAGCCGATTTGAGGAAAGCGTATAAATACACCTAATTGGGAAGGCCTCACGGGGAGGAGAGAGAATGATGTGATAATCGTATAGCTTGTTATGGCCCAGGCATCGAGTCCGATGATCCATGCTGCCCTCCTACACTTCCCCGTGTTCGTGAAACCCTTGTTTCCTTGTGATGATCACCCTCCTGTGTGACATCCTTTGTGCACCTCTTATGGAAGAATATTGTTGAGGCTTGGGTGGACGAGGTCGAGAGGATGGTTTTCGCATGGAGGCCGGCTGGCCGATTTCGAAAGGTCGATAGTATCGACTTTATTTTTACATACATTTATAAAAAAGAAGCTTTGCCCCATTCTCGATGTCATGTTCTTATAAGCTTCACATAAAATTTAATGATCTTGTAATCGTTATTTCATGAATGGATTTTATGAGTTTATATGATCTGACATACGGGAAATTTAGGATATATATGTTGTACAACAATTGTATGTGCTTTGTCTTGAGTGAGTTGTAGGTTTTGAAGCACGAAGAGAGTAGCGAGAGGGTTTTTCACCTTGCGGGATCGACAAAACGTAGGTTGCATATGGGTAAGGTCACCTATTCCTGGTTTTCCTAGTTTACACATTAGGACTTGTAATTTGAGTGCTTCTTGTGATCGTATGCCTTTCTCGCTCTATTAGGTCCCTCAACTCGGACCTTGGGGTGGATTCACCCACAACAGAGGTGGCTACTCCATTGGGGATTACATCCATGTAGTTCCTATTTTGGGTTGTTTTCTTTGGATTTTGGGTTCCTCCGGCGGTCCGAACACTCCTCCAGTCTCGTTGGTTCTTTTTCCATCTAGGTAGAAAGCGATCTTTGGACCAGGAGCTTGGATGTGTTTTTCTTTATTGTCATTTCTATATGCTACTTTTTGTACACAATTGTGTATACATCTATTTCTATCCAAAGGAACCCGCATATACACAATTTTCTTTTAGACACGAGCCGCATATACACGCATGTTGCACATAGTGGATCCGCATATGGCCGCTTGAAATTTGAAAATTCATTTTTGAGGTCCTTTAAGTCTTTCTTGCATACTTTTGGTCACTCCAGCAGAACCCTGCATGTCTCGGATAGTGCTTTTTTCTTGCCTCGGCGTACGCTTTATCTCTTTCTCAAGCTTGGAAACGTAGCCAACTCCGTTTTTCCTTTCCTGATGAAAGTTTGCTATGTGGTCATTGCACCAAGACTTCTTTCCGAAGTTCTTGGTTAATCTAACATTTCGGAATAGTGATTCTGTCTCGTTTTCTCATGCTTCCGTTGTTCATTGCTTCACTTTTTGGTTTTTTGGCTTGTTGGCTTTCTTGGTTTTCTTGTTCTTGAGATCCAACTTTTTCACGTATGAATCTTGAAGTTGTATTTCTTGATTTATTGAAGTCTTTGTTTGCTAAAAGTTTTATATTGATGTTTCAAATCTTTTTATTGAGTTAATTACTTCATTCTTCTTGTGAGTCCGATCATGAAAGAGTGACATAGTTTGGCTTATGGAATTTCCAAGTTGCTTGTTGGGCTCATTTCTTCTTTGATTTGAGACCTTTGGTAGTTTTGTGCTTTTCTCGGAAATTTTTGTTTTCTACTTAAAAAGTTAGAGGCTCAGCATTTTTGTTTTCCATTGCTTTTGCTTTTTCTTTTCATTTTCATGGTTTTCACCTCTTTTGGAGCAATTTGCTAGTTTCTCATTTGGTCCGAGTTTGCTTGGTTTTTGAGAGAAGGTTTGTGTTGGTTTTGTCTCTTTCATATCCAGGTTTTTGGCTTGTTTCTTTGTGCAAAGAAGTCCTTGGGCTTGTCTTTGTTTTGTGGCTCAAAGAGATCAGATCATCTTATTGAAAAACTCATTTGCTTCTTGTGAGTATTCCTAGAATTTGCATTTTGAATTTGGTACTTTGCATTAGTTGCACTTGTTAAGAATTGTGGTATTTTTGATACAGCTTTTGAGAGTGTGTGCACATGATAATTGAAAAGAAACGAAAAATTTATTGCTTTGTAGTTGTTTACTGAACCCAAGTAGAAATATCTTTCATCAAAGAAAAGGTTGCATATTATGTAGCAGGTTTCTATTGATTTCTCTTTTGCTTCAACACACCATAAGTTGGATTCTCCATCTACCCTTGACTTAAAAATAACAACCATTAAAATCAAGCGCTTAATCTAAAAATGAACTAGATTTTTTTCAGTTGTCATTAATATACACCAACTAGTCTAGGTCATAGGGCCTTGGAATAGGTGAGTGGTGAGTTAACTCTCCAAGGCCACTCAAATTTAAAACATAGAAGTTGATTAATGAGTGCAACCCAACCTCATTAAGTGGACCAGGAAAACTCTGCCTCCGCAGAGTTAAGCATGAGGGGATAGTGAAGGAAAATAATATACCCCATCTCAATATATTTTCTGGATCCTGACCTAATGCTATTCCGCCTGTCTACCAATACAAACTAGTGTCCATAGTTTCTATTCCTAGGTGTCACCTAGGTGACTACGGGGGAGGGAATACCCGTGGTACCTGAGGCAGACATTGCATCACTCTCATTATTACTTTTGGAGGGTTCCCTTGCGAAGCTTGGGTACTTGCACTGACAAAGGCTTTTGTTAGGAGGTTAGTGTAACTATTTCTATTACCTTCGCTAGTAGGCCAGGGGCATAATTACCCCAGACTATTCTCAGAAGGTCCTCTTATTCACTTTCTTGTATTTTGGTGTCTGATCTTAATAACTCGGAGTGGAAATACCTAAAGGCTACTTGATTGTTGTATCTTAGGGAATTTTTTGTAGAGAGTTCTCTTTGCTCCTATATTTCCATATCTTCATATTTTTTTGAGTCTAGCTTAAAATATCATAATTATTAAAAGTGGCTAACCGATGGGTTCTTTAAATAAAGGAGGCTTAAGTAGGTTCTCCTGGGTATACAGGAGCACTTCAGAAGGAATAGGAGCAATTCTGCTGGTGATTTTCATCTAGTCGTTGAAAACGCATCGGAGAGTGATCCTCTGCTTGGGGCTATTGTTTCTGTGGGTGGTCTTAGTACTAGTGGTGTTATAGAGAGGAGTACTCCACTCATCTCTTCAGTCCTTTTTCCAGCAGAATAAGTCAAGGTAGAAGAGATTCCCGAACCTCCAGGTACTCCTTCCTCTCCTCTTACTGCTAGTTTTCTAGACGTTATTTTTTACGTTGGGCCTCCATATCAAAGGCCGGATAGCCTCCATATCTTTCCTTTTCTTTCAATAGCCACGACTAGGAACATAAATTCAGCTATGAGCACCTCGAGTGTGCATACTCCTCTTTCGGTTGAAGGAGGAGGTACCATTTATATTTCCACTATCACTCCTACTGCGGAAAATTTTGGCTCTACCTCCAATTCATCTGTGAGTGGGGGAACCCAAGCATTTTCTTCCCATTCTGGTCCCTTTTCTTTTGGAATGCCTTCTAGTGCATTTCCTTTTGTTTCCTTCAGCGTTGCTTCTACTGTCTCCACACCCATGTCTTTTATGGCTAGTGGGTCAGCTTCATTTCAGGGTTTCCACTTTAGAAGTGGTCATATTCCTCATTCGAACCCTTCCTTAGGATCTTTTCCTTTCTCCGCTTAGGGTCAAGGTTTCAATCCTTTTCTCGGAGGCCAAATATCTAATGCTTTTCAAGGTTGGAACACTACTTTTACAGGGTTGGGAACTGAGAATTATTTTTTCTATGGTCAACAAGGGAATGTATCTTTCTCCTCCGTAGGTGCTTCTCAAGGTTTCTCTCCATTTTTCAATGCTTGGAACCCTTACCAAGGAGTTTCATCTTCGTTCAAAACTTTGATTGGGGGGAATATCTTGGTTTATGGTAATCCTATGATGGGAGTGGGTCCTACTTTGAATGCTTCTAAGCCACAAGGTTTCTCTTATGGCTTAGCTTTTTCTATGAACAGTCCATGGCAACATGGTGCCTTTGCAAATCCAAGGTATTGTTATCAGAATGTTGGGAATTATTCCATTGGTGGATGGAAATTTCAAACTCCTCTGCACTTACCGTTCTTGACAACTTTGAATTTTCCAGATTTATCAAAACTAACGAATGATCCAATTCGATATAGCCCGGTTTGGCCCCTGGTCCCTACTAATTCCCTCAGATGTTTTGAAATTTAAAGGGAAGAATGGTGAGGATCCGACCAACCATGTTACAACTTTCCATTTATGGTGCTCCTCAAACTCCCTCATCAATGATTCGATTAGGTTGAGACTATTTCAATGAACCCTAAATGGAAACGCTTTAGAATGGTACATTGAGCTTACTGGGGGCAGTTTTTCTTCATTTTGCAAGTTAGAACCATGTTTCTGAACTATTTCCAATTGCCCATTTTTTATTATGCTGGGATTTATCTCCTAGCCAATTTTTAGCAAGATAAGGAAACACACATTTTTTATCATATTCAGGAATGGCAGAGAAAGAAGAGGCTCATCAAAGCCCAAATTCCTAATGAATTCCTTCTCGAATGGTTTCTTAAATCCTTACAGCTAGAAATATTGAAGGATGTATCCCTTTCTGGGGTGTTCTCTGAGGAACAGGCTATCTTTCGGGCCCAACAGTTAGAACTGAGCTATTCTCAGTTTTGGGTTCTTAATAAGATTTTTCTAGATGCTCATCTTTCCTAAGTGGATTTAGTCAAATCAAAGCCATGTCCTCATGATGACGGGTTTATTGGTTCAATTGATAGTGGCACAACTAACCTTTTGAATAAATTGGAGTAGTTTTCTTTACAATCTTCTCCTTCTATTCAGGCTATGCCGTCAGTGTCTAATCCTTCCTAGCCCTTAACTATTAATGTTGTTAAAGCTTATAATCCCAAATGAAATCAATAGTCCGATGGGAAGAAGAAGAGACAGAATAATAAGAAGAAAGACAAGGATGGGAAGGGTAATGTGAACAGATCTAACGATAATGTTGGGGAAGGTAAGAGAGAGGAAAAGAAAAAAGTTAAGTTTCCATGCAAGATATGCACTAGAGACCATCTTACTCATCTCTTCTCGAAATTCAGGATGCTCAGCGCTTGTTAGCTCAGTAGGATTCCTCTATTTCCTAGGTTTTCCTGACAAACCCTTTTCCCCTAGGGCAGTAGCTGCTTACTAGCACAAACGCTAATATTGCAGCTCTCGCTGGGGGAAACCATGAAGGGGAAAATTCCTCAAATGTATATATGATGAGTGCTCACACTGATATCGCTATGAAATTTTGTGATTATGGTAAATATGTGTCTTCAAAAGTTATGGGTGCTCCTATTAATTTTGAGCCACCCCATATAGAGAGGCTTGCAGTTGAGCCTACACCTCAGATGCTGAAAGGTTCTACTAAGCGTACGACTATCAACCCTAATGCCAAATCTGCCCAAAACTACTCCATTGTACAAGATCTGGCTTAGAGTCCTTGTGCTATGTCTGCGTTAGAGGTACTCCAATCATGTCGAGTAGAAAGGAGTGCATTTATCAATGCAATTGGGGCAGATGATCCAAAGAACACTCTTATGATCACATTTTATATGTCAAATCTTAAGACAAGACTTCCTTATCACATGGATTTTCAGATTAAGTCTACATATCGGAAGATCAATATTTTCTGAATAGTAGTCAATGAGGGTGCTACCACATGTGTCATGTCTATCTCATGTTGAAAATCCATTGGATCCCCTTCATATATGCCTTCACTTACTCTTCTCACTGCATTTGATGGTCATTCTCATAGACCATATGGCATTGTTCTAGCTTTGCCCATTCGTTTTGGGGGTAAAGTTGTGAATATTGAAGCCGAGATAGCTGATACCAATTTGGACTACAATATTCTATTGGGGCGGAATTGGATTTATTAAATGGATGCAATTTCTTCATCTTTATTTTGCATCTTCTGTTTTCCGCATGAAGGGAGGATTGTCACTATTGATCAGATGGAATGTTCTCTAATAGATCCAAATGCATGTTCTAACTTGAATGTCCCCTTAGTGAATGATGCCAAGCAACCTATGGAGAATTTTGGGTTTGGAATGTATACCTCTTTGATGGGTACCTTTGATCTTCCACCTCCTTCCATTCATATTAATGCTCTCTCATCCTCTAGGGTTCCTACTCGAAGAGAGCTCTTTCGAACTTGTTATTTTTTGGATCCTTGTACCTTACCTTCTCCTACTTCCACATTAGAGGAAGGTCAAATGGGTGGAATGGAATTTCCTATGTCTGCAGTAGTGATTTCCTATCAATCTATTGTTGACTCTGCAGATTCCGTTATAGTTTCTCTTTCACCAGAGGAGTTGGATGGAGATGTGGCTCCATATTATACACTTGATTCATCCTCTAATCAGGATTGCCTTGATATTGTTCTTCCATCTGGAGAGGCTACGCTTGAATTAATGACTTGTGTGGAAATATCGTGGGATGATTTGCATCATCGGTCATATTTTCTACCAGACTCATGAGAAGTTGAATCGAGATTGGCTAGCCCTATTTCATTTGGTCTTGTTCACCTGGTCCTGAACCCTTTAGCTCCAATACAGGTTTTTGCTAAAGGGAACATGGCTGTCATTTCTAAGACTATCCCGGTGAACATTTCCAGAGATCCCAATGTTATTGAGAATGTCTTCATTGGAGCTAAAAGTTCCCCTGAAGATATTCAGACTTATACCAATCTCTTTAGAGAGTTTTGAGATGCGTTCACTTGGTATTATGAGGAAATGCCTGGAATTGATCCATCTATTGTCCAACATGATATCAAGACTTATGAAAATGCTAAGCCTATAAGGCAAAAGCTTCGTCCGGTCAACCCTAGGAAAGAAACAACTATCAAGGCTGAGGTTGAGAAGCTTCTTAAGATGGGTTTCATATAACCCATTCCGTTAACTGAGTGGGTTTCAAATCCAGTGCCTCCATTAACTAAGTGGGTTTCAAATCCAGTGCCTGTGGAAAAGAAACAAGGAACTATCTGTGTTTGCATTGATTTCAAGGATTTCAATAAGGCATGTCTGAAGGATAATTACCCCACACCATTTATTGATCATATTATTGATGAGTGTGCGGGGAATGAAATTTTATCCTTCATGGATGGTTTCTTGGGATACAATCAGATTACCATCCATCCCAAAGATCAACACAAGACTGCCTTTATTTTTCCCTGGGGTACTTTTGCATACAAAAATATGCCTTTTCGCCTTAAAAATGTTGGGGCTACTTTCTAGCGGGCCATGTCTTATGCTTTCCACGACATCAAGCATATCATCGAAGCTTATTTGGATGATTTAAATGTTCGTGCTAGAAGTATAATTGATCATCCCTCTCACCTTTGACACGTTTTTGAATGATGTCGTCATTATAAAATTTGGTTCAACCCTAATAATTGTGTTTTTTCCATCACATCCGGTCAATTGTTGGGACTCATCGTGTCTACTGAAGGGATTCTGGTAGATCCCTTCAATTTTGAGGCAATACTTCAGTTGCATCCCCCATATTATATTCGTTGACTTCAGATTCTACAAGGAAAAGTGAATTTCTTAAGAATATTTATCATTAATTATGCGAAGGTGACGAAAGGATTTATGAGATTGTTGGAAAGGAGTTCTATTATTCTAGGATGATTTTTCTCAACGCTCGTTCGATGCTTTGAAAAAGGCATTGACCTCTGCTCCATTATTGAGTCCACATGATTATAGCAAAGATTTCCTTTTGTATCTCAACGCAGCAAAATCTAGTATAGGTATGGTTGTGGTTCAGGAGGATGATGCTCTTTGTGAGCATGTTATATATTACCTAAGTCGAGGCTTGGTAGGTCCTGAACTGCGATATTCTCCCATTGAGAAATTAGCTTTGGCAGTCGTTCATGTTGTCCAATGGTAAAGGAATTATATTCTTCTTCAAAAAACTTATGTTTTGGCAACAATTAATCCATTTCAATTTGTTCTCAGTAGGTGAGAGATTGGGGGAAAATACAATCGATGGATTGTCATTTTGCAAGAGTTTGATCTCAAATTTGTTTCTGCCAAATCCAAGAAATATTTGGTATTTGTGGAGTTAATCTCTGAGTAGCCTTGTGGGGATGAGATTATTTATGAGGAGTCATTCCCCGATGAACATATTTTCCTCATTTCTTCACAATATCTTTGGTATGGAGATCTCATTTTTTATCTCCAGACTTCGAATTTTCCCTTAGATTTTTTGAAAGATGAGCGTCGAATGTTGCGTCACCTAGAAAAAATTTATCTTATTATTGGTGACACCCTATATCATCGCGGGTTGATTTGATCCTTATACATTGCTTGAATCTTAAAGAAATCGAGGTTGTGCTGAATGATTTCCACACTAGAGCTTGTGGTGGTCATTTATTTGGGTTTGCTACAGCCCAAAATATTTTGCGTGCAGGATATTTTTGGCCCTCGATTTTCAAAGATTATGTTGAGGCGATAAAAAAGTGTCATCCTTGTCAGGTTAATACTCGAAATATGTGCGCTCATCTAGCTCCTCTTTTTCCTATTGTCACTGTCGATCCATTCACTAAGTGGGGTATTAATTTTACTACATCTAACCCGCCTTCGGCGAAGGGTCACAAGTACATTATTGTAGTAGTAGACTACTTTAGGAAGTGCATCAAGGCTATGCCTACTTTTAAGAACGATGGTGAAATATAAGCCTTGTTTCTTTTCAACCAAGTCATTTCTCGCTTCGATATTCCCAAAGAGATTGTCACTGACCATGGCAGGCATTTTCAGAACACCATGATGGATGCATTTTCTCTTAAGTTTGGTTTTCGGAAGGAGCATTCATCTCCATATTATCCTCAGGCTAATGGGCAGGTTGAGGCCGTAAACAAGTCCTTAAAGGTTATCCTCCAATGAACAATCGATAAAGCCATGTCCAATTGGCATGTCATGTTTTATCCTGTGCTTTAGGCATACTGGATGTCTGTTAAGACTGCAACCGGGTTCACTACTTTCCAACTGATTTATGGTTTGGAATCGATCTTTCCTATTGAATGTGAGATTCCTTCCCTTAAATAGGTTGTCGAGCTTCTTCCTAACACTCCAAGTCTCAAAGAACATCTTTTTTATCTAGAACATCTCGATGTGCAGCGCTGAGATACAACTACAATGAACGAGGCTCATAAGAAATGAGTGAAGGTTCTGTATGATAAGGTCGTCAAACCTAGGGTTTTCTCTGAAGGTGACCCTTTTTTGGTTTATGCTCAGGACAAGGATGCCTTGGGGGTAGGAAAATTTAAATCCATGTGGTATGGTCCTTTCATTATTAAAAAGGTCCTGAAGAAGGGAGCTTATGCCTTGGTTGATTTTGACGGAAACGAGTTGGCGGAGCCCAGAAATGGTCTCTATCTAAAGAAGTATGGTGCTTAGGATGTTACCTAGCATTTGCTTTGTCTGTATATATTGTATTTTTTGTGCATATCCGTCTATAGATTTTCAATGTGACTTTGATGATTTTTATCTACTTTGGCAGGTGTTTATGGATGAGATGAGTCATTTTGGCTTTGCCGATGGTGCTAGTTGACACACCCAGAATCTTGCTTCCGTGGCTTGGGTAATTTACTATCCATCCATTGAGTTGCTAGTCTCAAGGAGTGTATGCATTTGTCCTGCTTCGAATAATGTAGTAGAGTATACATATGTGGGAAATCTACTTTCGGAGGCAATGTCTCTTGGTATTGATTCGTAAGTAGTGTACTTGGATTCACAACTGGTGGTTTAACAATTAACAACGCCTATCATGTCAGAGATCCATTTTTACATCAATTGTTTCTGAGAGTGCGTTTTTTGCAAAGTTCATTTCATTATGTTACATTCATTCACATTCCACGTTCAGAAAATTCGTTTGCAGATTCATTAACTAATCAAGCAATTGTTTCGAATATTAATCATTCAATACATTAAATATAAAAAACATCAATCATCATTAATATATATATATATATATATATATATATATATATATATATATATATATATATATATATATATATATATATATAGATCGGAGTTGTGTTGAAATATAAAAAAATGGACAATCATGTCTCAAAATTAGATCTGCCCGATCATGTTCATCATCAAAAAGCATTAAGTTATCCGATCATAATAAAAATCATCCACAACCCAGGTACCTTCCACAGGTGGGTTTTATGGAAAGGCCTATAGTTGTATGAGTAGGAACAACTGCACCTAATCGCGTGGTACACCGGCCACATGTCTCTGTATATCCTCAAGGAGGTCCTTTATAGTAGCCATAGGGACTTGGCGAGTCAAGCTCTCCAAGTTTCTGTGTATAGCATGGAGTACTCTCCCTAGGTCTTCTACGACATCCTCAGCTTCTCTTCCGCGGCGCCTGTGCCTCCAGAAGCCCTCAAGTATCATTGGTCTAATATCTGTAACATGATCCATAAATTTGTAAGTCAAATTGTCCTAACAAAAATATTTTATTCATTTTCATATATTGAAAATAAAAATATCATATAATCAAAAATCATTCTGCGATCTTACCATTCGGCCCCCATGCTGCACTGAGTGGTAGGGGAAAATTTGGATCTCCCCTGAAATCCATGCCAGTATAGGTATAATCCTCTACCGTGATGACTTGTTCTCACCATAGGAATAACTCATCATCCCAGGTAGTTCTGGGGACCTCGCCACCCCCCATCCTCTTCATCAGATCAACCCATCTAGCTATTCATGGATCTCGAGGGCTAATGATGGTAGAGATAATATTGGGGTGAAGCCCTGGAATCCTCTCAAAGAATAATGTGCGTAAAATGGTCCCATAACCAAAATGTTTTGTTTTATTCTTCTGGATTGAGGTCAAATGTTTCTTCAAGTTTGTCAATAAGGTTGTGCACCAATTATATAGTGTGGTGAGGCAATCCACTACCAAACTCATGTTTCCTCGTGAAGCTTGGTGCAAGGAAACCGATCCAGCCACTCTAAAAATGGTGAAAATAAGTATTTTCATGTGAAATCCTTACACATATCTGATTGGGATTTGTGCCCCGACCTTCTGAGTACCCTCAGCACAGTATACTCGAATATAATCTTCGACATTTAGCCCTCCTGTGGGCTTGCCTTACAAATTTACTGAATCCCCTCTTTGAGAGAGTCCATTTATGAAATAAATGTCCTCAATTTAGATCCTTAGTGGCATTTGATCAATCATGAAACAATCCTCATCTGGGTCCCAATAACTTAAAAGCATTTCGAGCAATCTGGTGTTCATTTTCATACTTTGCATTTTAAAGAACTTAAGCAATCCACATCCCCAGATTATATCCAAGGATAATTGGTCTTCCATGACCTCATTGCCAATAGTGCTATGCTCCCTCTCCTCTAACTAATGGTCATCCTAGATCAATTCATTGAAAATCCATTAGAATTTGATTTTAAAATTTTTCTCTGCGAATACGTGAGTTTCTTCAGGCACAGTCATGTCTATATGTGAGTTAAAAATTATGAACCCATGTATACACTGAGGGTTTCAGAAAAAAAATAAATTCTATTGTAAAATTCCTAAAAAATAGCTTGAATTGACAATAAAATCAATGACTATGCTGACTCATAAGCTTACCTAGAATATTTGGGCTGAGTCGGATGATAATTGCTCCATTTTTAAGAAGGGGATTTTTTTATCTAAAGCTCTTTCACAACTTATTCAAGGCACAAATGACCAAATGTGGGTCCAAAAGGCCTATTTATGCCCAAAATTTTAAAAAATCACAAATTACTTTTGTATATATTTTTTGATTTGTTCACGACGTTTTAACCTTTTGGCTTGTAAGTGATGGGATAGGTTGTTTTCAGGTCCATTTTGATGATTTTGAGACATTTCCATTAGTGCTTGAATTCCATGACCGCTGACCTGTCATGGAAGTGATTTTGTTCAGAACTGGTATATAGGTTAGGGAATTCACTTTCCGTTGCACTTATGCATACTAGCCTCCATACTGAAATCTTTCCATTAGGTCGACCCCATCATGTTATTATTATTAAACCATTTTCACTTGTCGACTTATAAATCATGATATGATGGTAGAGCCATCATTTACATGGGATTCTTAGTTAGATCCTCGCTAGTGTATCTCACCCATGCTGAAAAGTGAGTAGGCTCGGGAGTCCTCTTTACTCCCGCCATGACTTATGCGTTGAAGCTTCATTATTTTTCTTCTTCTCTATATTTTCTGGATTTATACCCTAGAGGCTCCCATTTTGTTGTTGAATTGTTTTGTTGCATTTCATATTGACCATTTGTATATCTTGGCCTTAAGTCAGCTTCTCTTGGACTCATGTATAAGCATCTTTTGACCTTGTCTTTCTGCAAAGTCAGCCATGCAATAACTTATATTTTGCGACTCGACACCTCTGCCCATGGATGGAACATTCCTCTCAGTGTCACTTACCAGTTTCACCACCTTGCATTGAGCATAGGATTGTTCCTATCCCAGGAACTAGTGCATCTATTCATTGACACTCGTTCTATCCATTGTACTATAGGAATTATTTTATTCCTTTTCAGGCTTTCAACATGAAAAATTCAAAAAAAGAAAAATCCCAAAAAGAGCGACATCGAGACATTACTTCCACATTTGATGGAAGCTAAAAAGTCAGTTGTGTCACCCTTGAGAAAAGCACAAAAAATCTAAGTCTTTTATGCATTTTGGGATGGGTTTAGTTTGACTTAGGAGAAGCCATAACCTTGTTATCAAGTTAGTACTCCCCCAGTTGGTTATCTCTTGCAATCATATGGAGGGTTTGTTCATGCCTCCTGCATGAAAAATGTATACACATTTATCATATGTTTCCATCGTCAAATTGAGTCATGTTCTTTTTCAAGGGAAGAAAAACTGAGTCGGCCTTTCTGCAGTGTCTCTTGACTCATTTTTCAGTCGGCCATCCTCAGTCTATCAGAGTATTTTTCTATCACATTAGCTATTTGGTCCTTTCCTTGTGTTGGTTTGATAAGGTCTCCATTGACTTATTGCTGGCATGTTTGTCTCTTATCGACTTCGAAAAATTGCTCTGAAAGTAAACCTAGAGCCACACCCTGTCCCTATTTACATCATTGATAGGTGACGTTGTACTCAGAATTTGATCAACACCATGGGTCTTTGACTGAGTGGTTTCCCTTGTGTTCGACTTAAACTTTCATTATCACACCTGGGATTCGTGCAGTGCCTTGGTTTCCATTTGACCCTATTGGTGGATTCCTCGCCTCCTTGTCAACTTTCATTATTGGTTGGTTCAGAGGGTTTTCCGAAAACGTGCTTCGGGTTGGTTACTTCACTTTTTATTCGTATGATTCCTTCCAAATTTTGGCCTATGGGTTACACTTTCACTGGAATGATGTGGCATGATTTAATGCCTTCCTTCTAGTAGATCTTTTCCCATCAACTCCGACTTATTTCTTTGGGAATAAGGTCTAGAGTCCTTTTGTCAGTACCTTAGGGTTTGCAGTCATTAGTGGCAGATTCCTTCACTATCGACAGTGAGAATACATTAATGTCTCCTGATCGGTAGATTCTCTCAAGTGTTTGACTTCAACTCATTCATTCACACTTGTTAGATTTTACTGGGGTACCTTGACTCTTATCATAATTATCGGTGAGTTGTCTCACATTTGTTAACGGTATATATCAGTGACCGGTAATCAAATTATTTCTCACATGATCGACTTCAAATAATTTATTCCCATTGTGTAGAATTGTACCATAGTGTTGCTGAAGACCCCAAGTTTTCATCAGCATGTTTTGGTTCATTTTGACAGCTCCTTTAGTTTTCTGCTAGTGACACCATCCACACTTATATGTTGCAGTTCATCACAACAACATTCTATATGTTGGCACTCGAGTTGCGTGCAGTACCATTTTTTCCACCACTTATGATTTGGTAATTGGAGATTCAGTTGTGACTTCAGTGATCAGATATATATTCATCATCATTGACCAATATTCTATATGCGATACTTGGACATGATTTTGATATGTACTTTCGAGGCAGTGATCAGATGATTCACTATGTACTTTGTAGTTCTTGATATACTTGTATAAATATTGGATCTCCTCCATACTTGTTATGTGGACATGCTTTTCTTTCACTAAGCATGGGTATGCCCACCTCACACATGAGCTTTCTTTCTGATTTCTTTCATTGGTTTTTGGCAGGCTGAAATCTGGTGAAGTCCTCTCAAGTCCTCGTAAGATTTTTTCTTATGAACATAACACATTTCGGACATCATGTACCCCTTCTGACCTCATATATTAGGGGGCATTTTTTATATCATCATTTATCACCTTTACATACTTAATGACTTGTGTATTGGCCTTGGGAAGCCTTTTCCTTTCAGACTTGGTCGACTTCTTAAAAAACATTATTTTGAATTCCATACGCGACTCTGTCGAAAATTTTACGTGTGCAGACGCAAGTTCACTCTTATCTGAACCACATATACAATTTAAAATATCAAAAAATAATAAAATCACTATTAATTGGGCAGGGTTTATGGGTTTTACCTGAGAACCACCTACACCAGCCTGTGGCCAAACTGCTTCCCAACTGAAAAACTGATTTGAGGAAGTTTAAATACACCTCATTGGGAAGGCCTAAGGGAGGAGAGAGATGTTGTTGATACTATAGCCTATTATAGCCCAGATCAAATCTAATTATCCATGTGCCTCCTGCACTTCTCAGGTTAAGGAAACCCTTGTTTCCTTGCGATGATTACACTCCTTATGTGACATCCTTTGTGCACCTCTTATGGAAGAATATTGTTGAGGCTTGGGCTAGACGGACCCAGAGGACAATTTCTCTTGGAGCCGTGGCTGATTCTAGGTGATATCTCCAATTTATTTTTACATACATTAATAAAAGAATCTTTGTCTTGTTCCTGATGTCATGTTCTTATATGTTTCATATACATGTTAATGATCTT
This sequence comes from Pinus albicaulis, assembly GCA_034641835.2. NCBI lineage: Eukaryota > Viridiplantae > Streptophyta > Pinopsida > Pinales > Pinaceae > Pinus > Pinus albicaulis. Next base: position 1,261,191,482 of record CM076572.1, read on the forward strand.
GTAATCGTTACTTCATGCATCTTTTATGAGTTTATATGATCTAACATACTGACATTTAGGATATATATGTTGTACAACTAGTCTCTATGCTTTTTCTTGAGTGAGTTGCAGCTTTTCAAGCACGAAGAGTAGCAGAGGGTTTGCACCGTGTGGGATCGGCCTCAAACATAGGACATTTAGGATAGGTCACCTATTCCTAGTTTTCTAGTTTACACATTAGGACTTCTAATTTGAGTGCTTCTTGTGATTGTATGCCTTCTGCTCTGTTAGGTCCCTCAACCCAGACCTTATGGTAGATTTTCCCAAAACAAGCATGAGCCAACATAGGAGCTCAAATAATAACAGGATGCATCCATAAAACATAGTTAACTTAATAACTGCACCTTCTCTAGTCAAGAGTCCAACCCTAGGGCTCATTAGCCTTTAGTTAGTCTTAGAATCCACCCTATGAACCAATGACTAATTAGTAACCCCTTGAAGGATTAATTGAAAAAAAAATCATCCCCTAAATAGAACCTGATGAGCTCCATCATTAGACATATTTGGAGGGGTTAATGGTCACCTTTTTTCCTTATTAGATCTCTTTTTCTTGAATTTTTATTATTATTTGGTTTTATGATGCTAGTATAGGTGGTGATTAAGGCTAACATACTCTGAGTGCCTAATATGAGGTTGAGTGTAGAAAATCATGAATTATTAAGCCTTTTTATAAGGATTTTATCATAAAGGCTTGGAGGAGACATCAAGGAGAAATTATAGGAGGATTTTCCACCCTCCTTAACTTTCAAAGGCAGCCAAAGGATCCCAAATATTCTCTCCAAAAATTCTAACTCCAAAGGCAGCCAAAGGATCCCACAGATTCTCTCAAGTAATTCGAATCCCAGAGGCAACCAAGCAACTCAAAGAGGAGAGCACTGAATCTTTGTTTACTGGGAGTCAGGTGGACCCAGTCACCATTTTTCAAGGGAGTTGTTGGTATTTTCCCTGTATAATAAATATAGCAGAGCTACAGCTAGGAAGAGTTAGTCGATACTAGTTGGAACTTTGTTGTAAGTTATTGAGCTTTTTATTATTTCAGTGATCAAAATTTTAGAGATGTATGAGGTTATTACTTTATGAAATGAGCAGGTTGATTTCATTTTACTAATTTAAGTTTCAAAGAGCTACACTTGTGGGTTAGGTTCCAATCCATGGGCCTCAGCCTCTCTTCTATACTTGTTCTTTGCTTTCTATAATTTCATTATCTCTGCTTCTGATAATTTCATTTATGTTCCAAGTTGCTACTTAGTTTTTCTTTCTGTAGGCTGCTATATTTTTTCCTTTTCTTGTGAGTAATAGAAGAGAAAAAAAAAAAGAAAAGTTGTGGATCAAGACTCCCTTATCATCTTTGTCAATAGAGCTCGAGGAAGCCGAACCTTCCCACAGGCCCAAAAACTGGTTTCTGTTTACTATTTATGAGGTTAAAGGTAAAGTTGCATTACCATTTTTTAGTCTTCGTTTGCACTGGATTTCTACACATTTTCCTATTTCTTTGCATATAAGTTAGTAGGATTGATTGTAGGAATCATTGATAAAATCCCAGAGCAGTACTGAGGCGCTTTATACTTCATTTTCCCTCTTTTCCTTCACGGCCTAAACACTATTTCTAAGCTTCCATTTCCTCCTTTGCCTCTTATTTGCAACTCTTTCACCCACCTTTTTCCCTAAATGCACTTAAGCCCTTCGTCCCACCTTGTTCCTTTGTTTTTTATCAAGAGTTCATAAATTTTGCTCAAAATTCAAAGTTATAGGATTGGGTTGAAATGACAATGGTTTTGTATATCTCGTCTTCCTAATTCCAGTGCCATGAATGGTTCAAAAAACAAATGTCATATGAGGGAGATATCGTGTTATGATCGAAATGCCAAACAGGAAAAATTGCAATAGTTTGACCAAGTTTGACTGGGATGCACAGTCAACAAAAAAGGGATGCACAATAAGCAAAAAAGGAATATTCCTTCCTCAGAACCAATCGTGGTTTGACAAGTTTCCTTTTTCTTTTAGTTGTATGGGGTTTGAAGGGCCAATTAGAAGGTGCAACGTGGCCAGCCCTGAGGCTACCACGTGGCCTTGAAACAACATGGTAAAATTTTGTTGAGGGTTCGTAGGAATCGACCCCCAGACCTTCTGTCGGGCACGCGCACGTCTTACCATTGGAGCTACGCTTATTACTTAACCTCTATAGGAGTCGGGATTTATTTAAGTTTTATTGCAGTGAGAGTTGGGGGTTGGGAACTGCCGATGGTAGCAATCTACCAGCGGTCCCCACGTTGTATGGTCACATTGCAACAATAAACTCCAGATCAAACCACACAGATAGTGCTACCTGAAAACTCCAACCACGATTCAATGCAAAACCACAATTAATGCGAAGTGGCTAACGTCTGACAGTTAGTATCTCGCAGTTTTGGGGGTGTGCATGTGGCCACCCCCAATTGCAAACATTTATTGCAGCAGTCTAGTCAGTGGACAGTTAGCGAGCACACCAAAATTGGAGGCCTATGCCTTTTTTAACGTCCATTTAAGTGGAGTTCTCCACTTTTAGTGGAGATTTCCTAGGTGAAACTGGGCAAAAGTGTAGGAGGCCCAATTTTCGCCCATTCTGAGTGAATGAAGAGTCATTTTTGACAAATTGGAGCATTTTGAAGCCATTGGTGCAGAGAAAAAAACCATTAGAGAAATGTAACTACATTTAATAGCAAAATTTTTAGCATAATGAAAGATGGACATGCCATTGGGAGCTGGACCAGTAGATGTAGCCCAAGAGGGGTGAACTGCTTCATCATGCCTACTGTTTTTTAGTGTTATTTAAGATTTTTTTATGCCTCTAATTCACTAAAAATCATCTACAATTCATGGTCAAACTCCTTAATCCTTAAGCAAACTAATGAACCAATTATGCACATGTTTTTTAAAACTAAAAGACACTTAGCACAAAAAAACTAATATAGTCATTTTAGATCAGGTAGGTATCAGAGCTAGAGTTTTACTCTAGTGTTGTTTAGTGCAAAGAATTGTTTAACTGTTTGCAAGTTTTAGATGCTTACAAGGCTCAAGCTCAAAAGAGGAGAAGGCAAATTGGTGAAAGCAGAAGGGTTTCAAAAAGAGCCAAAGCAAAGGAGAGCAAGATTTCCACAATCTCCACCACCTAGTTTCACCTCCTAAAGAAGCAGAAGCTCCATTAAGCATACCTCATGAGGAAGGAGAAATTCATGAAGAAGTTGACCCTAAAGAGGAAGAAAGAGTGTTTAGGAAAGCATTTATTGATATGATTGAGATGGTTAGAATCCTTTATCAAGGAAGGAATGAGAGACTGGAAGGAGAAGGATCTAAACTTAAAAAGGAAGGACAAGGATATTCAGTAGGTAAACATGATGAAGACATGTCAAAGAAGGGAAATGGAGGAAATTTAGGCAATGGAGAGCCACCATCTTCACCCTCATCATCATCATCTTCTACCTCTACTTCAGTACATCAACCACACAAGTCCAAGAGCACTGGTAAAATTCCTTTTTTTAAACTTGATGTTAAATTTGAGTTGCCGATGTTTAATGGTGAAGTAAATGTAGAAAAGCTAGATAATTGGATTATACAATTGGAGGTCTATTTGAGAATACAGAACCTTGAAGATGATGAAACAAAAATTCAATTAGCTTCTTTGAAAATGGAAGATGCAACTCTTGTTTGGTGGGAAGCCAAGAAAAAAAGAGAAAATCAAGAAACTTTGTAAGGTTATTCTATTATGGTCAGATTTTATTGCTGCTATTAAACAATAGTTTTATCCATTAGTTCATATGCAAAAATCCATCATGAACTCGTAGAACTTTAGGCAATTAAAGGGACAAAATGTGAAAGAATACACCAAATAATTTAGGAGAAGAGCTCTTATATTAGGGGTGGATTTGAAGAGGCAAGACACATTGCTAAAGTACATAGTAGGCTTACATAGCTACCTAAGACATACTACTCTAATGTTTAACCCCACCAGTCTAGATGAGGTTTGTGTTCAGGTCACACATCTAGAAGCTAGAGGGAAGAACATTTCTAAAGAGGGTAGGAAGAAACCTTTTAAGGGTAAAGCCAAAGAAAATACCTAAAAAGGTAAAAACAAAAAGAATACATCTGTTAAGAAAGAGGGAGATGAAGTGACTTGCAAATTTGTTTCAAAAGAAGGCCATGATGAAACTCATTGTTGGAAATTACATCCAGAATTGAGGCCAAAGAAACCTAATAACAAAGGGAAACATAAAACTGCTGGTACAGCTCAACATGATTTAGGATCTGCTTCAGGTGATGAAACTAAAATCACAGCCATGGGATTGAAGAACATGAAAGGAAAAGAAATTGAAACTAAACCCAGTAACAGTACATCAAACTGTCACATAAACACTCCAAATGAAGAAGAAAGAATTGAACTATTTCATGTGAGGGTCATATCTAAGCATACCAAGATTGACACACTGTTTGACAGTGGGTCACAAGAAAACTTAATATCTGAAGATTTGGTCAAGAAACTTAACCTTGAGACCATACCACATCCAAAACCATATCCATTGGGTTGGATTTGTAAGGATTAAAATCTACAGGTTACAAGGAAATGTATATTGCGGTTTGCAATTAGCGCAAGCTTTATTGACATAGTTGAATTAGATGTGGTTCCGCTTGACATAACTAGTATTGTATTAGGGAGTCCTTACTTGTATGATAGGAAACTATGCCATGAGAAAAAATATAATTTATTCAAAGATGTCAAGGAGTTCATTGTTAGATCACATTGCAATAAGACAAACATTGCTTTGGTAAATGCTGGACAGGTAAAGAGGCCAGTAAATTCAAGTAAGAATTTTGTTCTTCTTATGATTAAGCATAAATATGATATTAATTATGAATCTTTTGAGGGATGTGATCCTAAGTTGAAATCAGATTTACATGATGTGGTTAACGGTCATCATGAGATGTTTCAGGAGCCAACAAGATTGCCTCCAAAAAGGGAAATTCAACATGAGATTTAGTTGCAGCAAGACTTTCCTCTTCCAAACATCAGTATGTATCACATGTCGATATTGGGGAATGCTGAAATAAAGAGTCAAATCAAAGAGATGTTGGAGAAAGGAATCAAAAGGCCAAGCACCTCGCCATGTGGTTCACCCATAGTCTTGATAGCAAAGAAATATGGGACTTGTCTCATGTGTTTAGATTTTCGAGCTTTGAACAAGATTACGGTAAAAAATCGTTACCCACTCCCAAGAATATATGATTTGCTTGAACAACTGAAAGAAGAAAAGTTTTTCACTAAGTTAGATTTATGAAGTGGATATCATCAAGTAAGAATTGCAGAAAGTGATATATGGAAAACTGCATTCAAAACCAAACAAGGACTCTTTGAGTGGCTAGTTATGCCTTTTAGTTTATGTAATGTACCGAAAAATTTCATGCGAGTTATGGATAATGTATTGTGACCATTCCTTGATGAATTTTTTATTGTGTACTTAGATGACATTTTTATTTTTAGCAAAACAAGAGAAGATCATGTCTTGCATGTGAATAGAGTGCTTGAGATTTTGAAGAAAGAGAAATTGTTTCTTAAGATGTCAAAATGTGAGTTTGGAAAGACTTCTTGTAGGAAGAGGAGAATTTAGGATTGATCCTTCTAAAGTGGAAGCCATTGTGAATTGGCCCACACCCAAAACAGTTACTGAGGTAAGAAATTTCTTAGGTGAAACTCAATATTGGAGGAATTTTATTGCTAACTTTTCTTCCATCGCAACTCCCGTGCATGTAGTGACAAGTGTGAAGAAAGGCTTCCAATGGGGAGGCAAACAACAGCAAGATTTCAAATCTTTAAAGGGAAAGATCAGTTCAGCTCGAGTCCTTGCATTACCAAATTTGAGACAACCATTCAAGATACAAATTAATGCTAGTGAGTATGCCATGGGCGCAGTACTTTTGCAGCATGGTAAGCCTATTTCCTTTCATTCAAAAACTTTTAATGGTGCTGTGACTAATTATTCTACATATGACAAAGAACTATATGTGTTGGTACACTACTTGATGGGTAAAGAGACAATTGTACATACCAATCACCAACCATTATAGTACTTGCTGTTGCAAACAAAATTGCAGCAATCAAGACATTTCAGGTGGATGGGATTTCTTCAAAAATTTCACTTGGTTATAAGGTACAAAAAAAGTATATTCAATAAATTTGCAAATATGCTTTCGAGACCAATCATTAGTGCTTCTACTTTACTCAAAAATGATTCTGTTGTACACAAGAGTTACATAGAACAATATGCATATGACATTGATTTTCAATAAGTGTATGCTAGTTTGAGTGAAGGGAATCAAGTTGAAGAAAAATATTATCACATGCATAACAATTTGTTGTTTCATTTGGGAAAGCTATGTATTCCATAAGGAGAGAGGATGTGTCATGAGAGAAGCTCATTCTTCTCTTATTGTTGGACACTTTGGGGTAAGAAAAATAGTGGCACATCTATAGAGGTATTTTTATTGGCCTCGCATTATAGATAGTGTGTCACGTTTTATAAGAGGTTATTCTATGTGTGCAACAAGTAAGCGTAGTAATAGGAAGCTTGGATTGTACACGCCACAACCGGTACCATCAAGCCCATGGGAGAGTGTCTCCATGGAATTTGTTGGAGGTCTACCTATGTCAAGAAAACAACATGATTATCTTTATGTAGTTGTGGATAGATTCAGTAAAATGTGTATACTTATGCCTTGTAAGAAAACCATTACTGATGAACAAAATACTAAACTTTATTTTCAAAATGTTTGGGTTCATTTTGGATTACGGATTTCTATTTTTAGTGACAAGGATTCCACGTTCATTGGGAATTTTTGGTCAAATCTATGGAGGATGATGGACACAAAATTGAAAAAGAGTACCGCTTTCCATCCACAAACAAATGGACAAACCGAAGTAGTGAACAGAACCATTGTGCATCTACTGAGAGGATATTGTAGAAAACATCCTAAGTTGTGGGATGAGCAACTGCATTATATTCAACACGCTTACAATCAGGCAAAGCACTCTTCAACAAAAACCTCACCTTTTGAAGTATGCTTTGGGTATTTTCCAAAATCGCCATTAGACTTCATCTTTGCAAAAGGATGTTGCAATTTTTGGTCATAGTGACATTGATAAGGCTCAAAATTTCATTGAGAAAATTTAGATTATACATCAACAAGTTCAAGAACAACTTGAGAAAAGTCAAAGAAAATACAAAGAGAGACATGAAAAACACCGGGTTGATCACAATTTTCAACAAGGAGATGAGGTATGGTTGCACATTAGCAAAGAGAGGATGCAAGGGGAAGCTAAAAAGCTCAAACCCATACCCTATGGTCCTTTCAAGTTCATAAAGAAAGTTGGTAATAATGCATTCCAACTTGACTTGCCTTCTTATATGCAAATGTATTCAATTGTTAATGTTAAAAAATTACGCTTGTATGAGCCACCTTTGATCGATGATCAAGGAAGTGATGTTCAACTACCTTCTATTGAAGATTTCTCGCTAGAATTTCTGGATGAGCTCAAATAAGTTACAATTCTTGATAGGAGGACAAGAGAATTGTTAGTCATCAGTAATTTTGCTGATATCAAAAGATGACTAGGCTGTAAAGCCTAGATTTCTAAAAACAATATTTGAAGAAACCATGTGAGTTCTAGAAATCTCACTGCCTTCATTATCATAAACATAATTTTGTCACTATAAACTTTATCTTTTGCCTTCTCAAAGTCACCTTGCTGCAAGGAAAACCCCATCTTAGGCCTGATTTGCCTAAATTCATCCAGTCACTTATGTTAGGTCTCTGTAATTTGTAAGATTGAAAAATACAAACTGCAAAGCCTACATATGAACCACTTTAGGATTCTAGGATCTAGCCCTCCTGAATCTAGAGATGGATCTCCCTATAAGTGCAAAGATTGATTTATCTTTAAGGTTTTGGTGTGATATTAGGCTAGATATTAAGAACAAAGGTTTTGTTTGGTTTTATTTGGGCAAGGATATGATGAAGGTGAAGGAAGTCTATATGAAGGGTGAAGGTGTAAATAAGTGAGAGAATGGTTCAGCTAACAAGATAGGCAAGAAGCAGCTTTAATCCATTGGGCTATGGAGTCATAGAGGATTTAATTGAAACATCAAGTCTACAAAGGTTACCATGGCGCAAGTCATCTACACCTCAGGATCTCTTAGATTAAATGATGGAATGGAACATTAAAGTGTTGTGAAGGTGGAAAGAGCCAATAATTTCAACAAGGATTTATCAAATTTCCATACAAGAAAATCCTTTTTAAGAAACTGTTTGAAACCAGCCAAAGGAGAGGGCTAACCATAGACTTATTTGGACAAGCTTGTATTAAAGCTAACTTATCAGACAAACAATCCAGTAATCCACATGAATACTTTCAGAAAGGATGAAAACATATAAGAAAACAAAGTGAAGCTTAAGACCAAGTTAGATGCATTAAAATCTAGGCTTTCTTTCAGCATACACTTAGGGAAACTTTCAAAAAAAACTGTTGGAGAAGCAACTAGAGGACAGGGCTAACCATAGACTTCCCTGGTTCAATCTTTACTTGGCATGCAAAGAAAATATTATTCAAGAACAATTTTTAAAGTTTAGGACAATAAGACATGGGCTCACCAACATTCCTTGAATATTTAGACTGTATTAAATCATTCTTAAACACACAATTGGAGGAAAACATAAAGATAAAGCTTATCAATGAGAGTAGGGTACTTTTATCATTAAATCATAGCTCTTCTTTATCAGAGAAAATGAACAATATGAAAAACATGAAAGAAGACAATTTACAATAAGAAAAACATCACCATTAATGTAGACCAGGATCCCATAGAATTTGACTGGTATATTGATGTTCAAACCAGTACAATCTTCAAGTCCAAAAGGTCTTGACAACTCAGAAAACTTTCTCTTCTCAGCTTATGTATCTTCAATTACAAACAGGGCTTCAGCAACTTCAGAAAGCTATTTACATGCAAAAGATATCCAGAGACCAACCTCTATACAATCTTCTACATCAGTGTTTATAGAAGAATGAGGAGGTGGGATCGAAGAAAAGATCTCTAAGTTCAATTAATACAAGTGAATGCTTCTCGGCCTTTGAGGGGCTCAATAGAGAAGTTAATCTGATATTTCCATGTATTAATTGGTTTTCATTAAGTATTGTGATATTTGGCAGACTTTGTTGACTTTAAAACTCTTTTAGGCAGTCTGGAAATAACTCTGGCAAAAATATCACTGACTAGGCAATAATTATGCCCTCTTCTGATTTATTGAAAGATGCAGGTGGCACTTTGGTAGCTCGAGAGGATTCAATTGGCCTCTGATGTGGTAGTGGAGGCCTCCTTTGCTGATATTTTCCTCTGTTTTTCCTTAAAACACCTTTAATCTTCTTTACTCTATGTTTTAGGCTTCAATTAGGCCATAATCTTCATCTTCGGCCTTCATTCTCTGATATTGGCTTTATTTCTTTAAACCTGGGGATTAAAACCTTGATTTTTCAGGCTTAGGCATTAATCTCTTTACTGTTGGTTTCTTCACTGATACACTTTGTTAATTTGATGTTCACTGTGTTTTTGTTGTTTTGCAGGCACACAGAAGGTTTACATGAAATCACCAATTCTCATGAGGCACGGGAAAAATCATAGTTTTGAACCTTGTAGATCCCTCTTCTTTGTGGAAAATTTCCTGTGGATCATCATCTTTGGCCTTTAGTTTCATTTTAAAACTATCGAAAAAACCTTTATAACCTACAAAAAACACACAAAGTTAAGAAAATCCCGTGAAAAATAGGTTAAGACTGCTTTGGGCGGTTTGGGAGTAAGGTTAAGTCGGAGCCATCGATTTAGATTGATCAATGGTTAAGATCTTCTGATGAAGTCTTTAGGAGAATAGATGGAGGGGAAATGAATTGGGATCGGGATATAACGTAAGCCATCAGATTGAAATGATGAACGGTGCAGATTGACAGATGAAGTCTTTCGGGAGTAAATAAGGCGAAAAGTGAATGAGGGCAAAGTTAAATTGGAACAGTCCGATCACACAGATCAATGGCTAATATTGGATTAGAAATAACATTGCGGGGTTAGTGGTAAAGCAGAAAACCACTAATGGTTTTTGCAAAAAGTTTGGGTGGTAAGCGGGTTTCACAAAAGAAATGTGATTCAATACAAATGCTGACATGCGTCCTTTTAAAAACTGCCAGTTTCGCAAAAATATTTGGCGTTAACGTCCTGTCACAAAAATTTTGCGAAATGCTGCATCCGCCGTCGGATGATCGGGCGCAGATCCGATGGTGCATGAATTAAAAGGTATGTGGGGCCCGGGGATGACATCAGTGGCTTTGTCGTGGAGTAGGCAGGTCTTTGAGTTGTTCGGTTAAGTTTCCACTGTTAGATCTCTTCGATGGACAATTCAGATTGAAATAAGGAGCAGAGTTGTATGAACGGGGGAAAAGGTTAGGCAGGGGATCGGGTGGAAAGAAAAAGCGCGATGACCATTGATCTGTATAGATCAACAGTCCTCATTGATTTAAATCGAACTATCGAGGATGAAGAAAATAACGAAGAATAAAGGAAATAAGGGGTTAGGAGATGGGGTTTTAGGCTTTTAGCGCCCGATTGCGGGGCTATAGGTCACATGAGAAAAGGGGACAAAGGAATTAAGCCCTCAGGGGCTTAGGAACCTTATAGTGTCGGAAATGGATTTTTAAGCCAGAAATAGTGTTTTTAAGCCAAAAATGGGGGTTTCGGTAGGTAAAAGGAGGCACTTTTAAACCAAATAAAAGGGAAATATAAGGCTTAAAAGGGTTTTTGGAATGATTGAGAGGTTAGATGAAGGGTTTTCAGAGGATTTTATGGAGGAAAAAGGATGAAAAATGGAACTGTTTTATGAGTGAAAGGAAGAGTGAAAATGATGGAAAATGGGATTTTTAAGCAGTCTTTCTCTTTGGTTAGCAGCAGGTTCTTTAGGATAAAGAGGGAAACAATAGTGAATATTATCTTAAAGGATAAAGATCATCATAAGACTTTAAGAATTAACAATTTGGTCATGAAATTGTTTCTTGAAGGCTTAAAAAAGAGTTTTAGCCACCATTTGATATGACAAATTTTATAGGTGACTAACAGTGGCTCCAACTTGGGATGACAGCTCCTTGGAGGTGTCAAGAACCATAGAAATTCATCTCTGGAATGCAGATCAGTATCTTGCATTTTTTACAACCTTTTCCTGTTCTCTTATCAGCTGCTTGACAGATGAGTAGAACATTTGATATCAGCAAAAAATATCTCCCAAACAACTACCTACACAACCTACTTCCTAACATTTTTTCTTCTGCAGGTGCATTTGGACTTGCAAACCTTAAACATGAAAATTTTATTTTTTACTGAAAACATAAACTAGTCTAAGTCTAACCTTATTCCTCCATGAACTCAGTTTAAACAGTTGAGTTCATAAATTTCTCTACCTAACTACTATCTATCAGGATTAAACTGTTTGACAGACCTTTATTCTCTAAATTCTAAAACAGAAATTTTAAAAGCAGTCAAGCCAAGATTAAGCAGTTTGACTTGATACAGATCTATGGCATAAAAAAAGTTGCACATAGACTAAAATTGCAGAAAAGTAAAGCAAAATGGTGAAGGCTTAAGATCTGAAAACTAAAACATCCTTCATTATTTCTTCAACTCTGTTTTTAGGCTTTTTTTTAGTTGTTTTTTCTTTCTCATCTGGTTCAAGTTTTGAGCATATTGGAACCAGTTCTTCATCAATCTCATAGGTTCAGGTTTTGAGCTTGTTTGAACCTTTATTTTCTATCCTAATCTACCTTACTGATAAACCAAGATTATGCTGTTTGGCTGATCTAATTCACTAACCTATCAGCAATAAATTGAAAACCAATTAGTCATGATTAGGCTGTATGACTAACTAGAAGTTTGTTTTTAGGAGTGGCATTTGAACTTGGACACTTTCAGACTCTGTTTCTCTTTTTTGGTATGGGGCTATACCTTTCTTATTTTCATTCTGCCCTCTTTTCTCTTTTCTATTGTTTTTGTATTTTTATTTTTCTTTCAAAGAAAAAATCAACAACTAACTAAATGCTCAAACGCTGAGCTTTATTGACATTCCTATCTAACCTAGTCTATCGCTGGAAATATTTACATGCTTCATAAGATAGAATAGTGCCAATGTAGCCAGTTGAGTAGCGACAAAAAGAAATGGAGAAATTGGCTACTAGTCAGAGGTAACCACAATACATATTGAATTTTAAACTTTAAAATCAAGGTTGTCACAGGAGGTGACAACGTTTTAAGTCTTTGGCTCTTGCAAAAGATCCATGCTTGATAATTTGAGCCAATTGGGACCTCCACACACTCTTCTATAGGATCAATAAAGAAAATATGAGAATTCTCTTCTTTTGGCCCTCCATGATTGGTAGATTGTCTGCCTCCAAGATATCAGCTTTGAGGACTGCACCTTTAGTATGTTCCTTGGAAGCATCATCATCCTTAACCTGCAAATCAATAAGCAGTGAAATATCTTCTTTCTCTAAATCTATGCTTGTTTCTGATATGAATTCAGGTTCTTTGGATGACAGATTGATATCAGCAATGGGGAAGGATTTCTCTTGAAAATATAATATATCCTTAGTAGGACAGTCTTGTATTTTTTTTTCTTCCCCAAAGACTTTCCAGTACCTTTTATTGTTTGGGATAGCTGGTCTGAATTTTTCTTGAATTGCATAATGTTTTCTTTCCCAAGGTTTCAGACATATACTAGCAATAAGGGCTAATCCACTGGCAAAACTGTTTTGGTCTTTAGGAACAAGGGTAAGTTGGAATTATTTAAATTATTTTAACAAATCCATGGCATCATCCTTATAGGCTCTGAGTCTTGTATGTTTAACCTTTCATTCTTCATTCACTTGCCTAATTACCAATTCTGCATTTCCATGAAATTTTATCCTCTGGGCTCCTAATTTCTTCAATAAGTGGAGCCCTAAAAGAAGTGCCTAATATTCTACTATGTTATTTGTGCATTGAAAATTCAATTTATATGAATAGGCTTTAGAATAATTGTTTTTTGTATCATAAAGCCATATTCCTGCACCTGCACTAGTTTTACTACATGACTAATCAAAGTTCATACTCCAAAGAGGACTAGTTTCAGTTTTATCATTAATTTCCTTACTATCCTCTTTGTCTTGAGTGCCATTGGGTTGTTCTATGGAATAGGCACTATGTTGATGATTGTATTGTTCAAATGAAGGTTTGGAGGGTAGCTGATTGTTTAGTATTTGATCAATTTCTTCTTTTGTCAAAGGAGAGATTTCCTTATAGATAGAAGTACAACAAACTTCCTTCTCTTGGGTTAACTGGTCTTGAGGTTGGATATCTTCTTGAGCCTCTTTTAGTGAATCTTCACTTGATTTTGTGGGGAAAATTTGAGGATTTTCTATTATTTCTTGATCTAATTGTGTTTCAAACAATTCCTCATGATTATTATGACACTCAGTTTGCATAGAAGGTTCATGAGTTGTTTCTTTTACATTATCAGGATGCCACTCTTCTCTTAAAATCTGAAATGAGTTATAGCATAGAGGGAGAGTTTCCATATGTATTGGTTTTTCCTCTATTTTAGGTTGTGTGTTTTCCAAGTGGCTACTTGTTTCCCCAAAGTACTGCTCACTATTAGTATTTGCAATTTGATCGTGAAGTTCTCATAACAACATAGTACAAGATATAGGGAGGCAATCAAGAGTTTCTTGACAACCTTCTTCATTGCTTTCTTTGTAACCTTTCTCATCATATTCTATAAAGTCTTGATCATCATACATATCTTGCTCATTGTCTAGGTTTTGAGGTGATTGAGCTTGTATTTGATCAGGGAAAAACATGGGTTGCTCTAGATCATCAATATTTAAATTAGCCTCATACCTTTCTATTATCTTTGCAAGCATGTACATCATCTTTTCCATCATGATTAGTTGTTTTTATTCATTTTTTTCTCTATAAAATTGCTAATCACACATGTCTTGTTCATCATACATGTCTTGTAGTGGTTGAGTTTTTTCTTTATCTGAAAAAAAACATGGGCTGCTCTAGATCATCAATATTTAAATTAGCCTCATACCTTACTATTCTCTTTCCAAGCATGTACATCATTTTTTCCATCATGGCCATTAGTTTGGCTTCTGGGTCTATATCTAAATCCATTTTTGTAAATCATAGAGGCCATTGTATCTTGTCAACCAGTTCAGAGTCTTCTACCAGTGGAGTCATTTGGTCTTTTAAGAGTTGTGGAGTGTGGATTTTCCAGGTGGATGATTTAAATTTTCCTGTCCACCAAGAGTATGATTGGGTTTGCTCAATTTATTCCCAAAGGAGTTTACAAATACTGGAGGGGTATTAGGCCTACTGGAGGCTAGTGGAGTCACCAGGTGGAAATTTTTAGCTCTTTTGGAGGTAAAATTTTTTATGGTCCACCATCATTGTTTATTATGAATACCAATCTAAAATGTTTTTTGTTTTTCTGAGTTCTTTCAGTCCTATGGGTTATGAGAGTGGCCTAACTTTGTTTCAACACTTAGCTATGGTGATGAGGCAAAGAGAGTTTACTCTTATGGCTTAGCTAGCTGATTCCTTCAAGGTTTGATAAGCTCTGTAAGAATCCTAAGGGTTACTTAGTTTGTCACTGATTCAAATAAGTCCTATCATGATTACCAACATGCTTGGTAGTGCTTGAAGAAAGCTACTTATACTACACTGAATACTGAGTGATATTTTTAAGGATTTTACTCAGAAGTCCCCAGTGGAGTTGCCAGAATGTTAGGTCTCTGTAATTTGCAAGATTGCAAATACAAACTGCAAAGCCTACATATGAACCACTTTGGGATTCTAGGATCTATCCCTCCTGAATCCAGAGAGGGATCTCTCTATAAGTGCAAAGATTGATTTATCTTTAAGGTTTTGGTGTGATATTAGGCTAGATATTAAGAACAAAGGTTTTGTTTGGTTTTGGTTGGGCAAGGATATGATGAAGGTGAAGGAAGTCTATATGAATGGTGAACGTGTAAATAAGTGAGAGAATGGTTCAGCTAACAAGATAGGCAAGAAGCAACTTTAATCCATTGGGTTATGGAGTCATAGAGGATTTAATTGAAACATCAAGTCTATAAAGGTTACCATGGGGCAAGTCATCTACACCTCAGGATCTCTTAGATTAAATGATGGAATGGAACATTAAAGTGTTGTGAAGGTGGAAAAAGCCAATAATTTCAACAAGGATTTATCAACTTTCCATACCAGAAAAGCCTTTTTAAGCAACTGTTTGAAACCAGCCAAAGGATAGGGCTAACCATAGACTTCTTTGGACAAGCTTGTATTAAAGCTAAATTATCAGAAAAACAATCCAGTAATCCACATGACTACTATCAGAAAGGATGAAAACATATAAGAAAACAAATTGAAGCTTAAGATCAAGTTACATGCATTAAAATCTAGGCCTGCTTTCAACATACACTTAGGGAAACTTTCAAATTGGAGAAGCAACTAGAGGACAGGGCTAACCATAGACTTCCCTAGTTCAATATTTACTTAGCATGCAAAGAAAATATTATTCAAGAACATTTTTAAAGTTTAGGACAGTAAGACATGGGCTCACCAACATTCCTTGACTGTTTGGACTGTATTAAATCATTCTTAAACACACAATTAGAGGAAAACATAAAGATAAAGCTTATCAGTGAGAGTAGGGTACTTTTAACAGTAAATCCTAGCTCTATATTTGCTGTTCTTTATCAGAGAAAATGAAAAATATGAAAAACATGAAAGAAGACAATTTACAATAAGAAAAACATCACCATTAATGTAGACCAGGAACCCATGGAATTTGACTCGTATATTAATGTTCAAACCAGTACAATCTTCAAGTCCAAAAGGTCTTGACAACTTAGAAAACTTTCTCTTCTCAGCTTATGTATCTTCAATTACAAACAGGGCTTCAACAGCTTCAGAAAACTATTTACATGCATCAGATATCCAGAGACCAACCTCTATACAATCTTCTACATCAGTATTTATAGAAGAATGAGGAGGTGGGATCAAAGAAAAGATCTCTAAGTTCAATTAATACAAGTGAATGCTTCTCGGCCTGATCCGGATTTATGCAGGAACGCAACAGAATAAAAATATAACCATAAGTATAAATATGCAGTGGAAATAACACTTCATTTCATTAATATCAAAGAACTAAAATTTGCTTACAGACAGAATGGAAATAAAACTAGCTAGGGCGCTGGTAGCTATCTCTGAGAAGAGATGTGGCGGCTACAGGCATCTGAACTGAGTTACAATGAGGCTCGAGGGCCTATTTATTATTTATAAACAACGGGAAATCCTAAATATCCAAAACCGTAACCCTAGGAGATGAAGCGCCAAAACTATGGGCCCTGTTTGGGTAAATTGGTGTTTCAACTTCCCAGGGGCGTAACTTTGGCATATGATCTCCGTTTGACGCGTACCATACCTCTTTAGAAAGATCTATCTGAGGAATACAAATTTTGAATGAGAAAAATTGGTCCATGGACCCATGTTTCTCTCTGTTTTCCCAAAAAATGTTGTTTAGGGCCTCAAAACGGCTCCGAAAGTTCAGGACCCGAAAAACTGCTAAAAATAGTAAGTTGTGCCGATCTGAAAAAATGAAAGAGACAATGGTGGGGCTCCAAGTGGAATTGGTGGGTGACCACTGATATCCACCTAGATCATTCCTCCCCCCTTAGGAAGAAATGGTCCCCATTGCATTAAGTTCCTCCATGAGATGAGGAAATTTCTGCTGAACTTGGTCCCTGGTGAACCACTTTCCTTGGTGCAGGAGTTGGTCAGCTTTGACAACCTAATACAGTTGGATCTTCTGTTGGAAATTTTTCTTGATTGCATGTCCATGATACAATCTGTGGTGGCCTATTCCATGCAGTCTGGGTTTAACTCTATTGGTGTGAGTTTTTCTACAATGTCAGAGGTGTCCAGTAGAGGTGGGAAGTAAGGACGAAGGCGGTCCACATTGAATACTGGGTGCAGACCAAGGAATGGTGGAATGCTGAGCTCGAAGGCATTTTTCCCTACAGCCTTGGTGATGGTGTACGACCCATATCGGAGTAGGCAAAGCTTGCGGTGGGGTCCAGTGAGGCGCTCCTTCTGCAAATGTAGCCATACAAGTTGTCGCCCACCTGGAAGTTGTGTGGCACTTGGTGTTGATCATGGCATTGCTTGTACTTAGCATTGGCTCTGTCCAATATGTCATGAACCTGTTGGTGGATGTGTTCAATGTTCTCGATGCAACTATTTGCTTTGTCAACTTTAGATTGGACATGAGCCGAATCAGCCTGATTAGTCGCAAATGGCAGAGCTACGTCAATGGGACATAGTGGCTGGAATCCCAAGCCCACCTGAATGGGGCTATGGCCAATTGAACTGTGGAGAGCCCAGTTATAACTATGTTTTACATAGGGGAGGTTCTCATCCCATGTGCGTGGATGCTTTGAATTATACATCTGCAGAATGTGTATAATCATTCTGTTGACGACCTCTGTCTGGCCATCTGTTTGGGGATGGAAAGCTGTGGACTTGGTGAGCTTGTTGTCCAAAATTGACCAGAGGCTGGACCAAAATGTGCTGAGGAACCTGCTATCCCGATCTGATATGATAGACTGTGGGATCCCAAATTGCACCCACACTCATTCAAAGAAGAGTTTAGGAGTGGCTTCTGCTGTGATATTCTTCTTGCAGGCTGCCATAATGGCCATCTTCGAGAATCTGTCGACGACCATGAAAACACAGTCATTTCCATGCTTAGTCGAAGGCAGGCCCAACATGTAATCCATGGAGATAGATTCCCAAGGTCGATTAGGGGTAGGTAGTGGAGTATATAGGCCTTGCTTCTTGATGGTCAGTTTGGCAATGGCACAAGCAGTGCAGGATCTTATCTACTTCTCGACATCCTTTCGAAGGTTCGGCCAATAGAAATACTTCTCCAGTACAACTACTGTTTTCTCGACCCCGAAATGCCCAATGATTTGATTGTAGTGTGCTTCCCATATCACCTTGGCACGCTCACTTGAAGGAACACAAAGGTGTCCTAGGTGACATAAAAGTGCATCTTGGAGGTCAAAATTTGGAACTTGCGTACTCCCCAAGAGTTCCTTGTAAGTGTGGCCAATTTCTGGGTCGCTCTCATAGAGAAGCGGCCAATTAGAAGTCTCGTGCCCACAAGAGTTGAGAACAATGGTGAGCACCATGATTGGTGGTCGGTTGAGGCAGTTTGCAACATTATTGGTGCTACCCTTCTTGTACTTGATGTTTAAATGAAATTGTTGCAGATATGTGGACCACTTCTGATGGTGATCATTCTGCAACTTCCCTTGTGTCTGTATGAACTGCAAGGGCCGGTGGTCTATGTGGATGATTGTTTCCTTCCCAAAAATGTAATTCTTCCATTGTCGACAAGTTTACACAATGGAATAGATTTCTTTGTCATAAGTGGGATACTTGCAAACTATGTCGGACAATGTCTCACTGTGATATGCCACTGGATGTCCCTGTTGAGTAAGAACTGCCCCAATAGCCTAGTAAGAGGCATCTGTCTTGATCTCAAATGGTTGTTGCAAGTCTGGTAATGTGAGCACTGGGGCAGAACAGAGGCAATTTTTCAATTCTGTGAACACCTTCTGTTGAGGTTCTAACCAAAACAATTTTTCTCTCGCTCCTCCCTTGGTGACTTGACTCAAGGGCCAAGTGATATGAGAGAATCCCAGCACGAACCTACGGTAGAAATTAGCAAGACCCAGAAAGCTGTGAAGCTTTGTTATAGTGGTTGGGGTTGGCCAATCCTGAATGACTTGGATCTTTGTTGGATCCACATTCACCCCCCTTTCATCAATAATGTATCCCAGATATTGAACCTGGGTCATGCCAAAAGTGCACTTCTCCAAATTGGCACACAACTTGTGTTGCCACAGTGTTTGGAGGACTTGTCGAATGTGGTGAAGGTGCTCTTCCCAAGTCTGGCTGAAGATCAGAATGTCATCCAAGTACACCACTACAAATGAGTTGGTGAATGGCCGCAAGATGTCATCCATCATCCTCATGAAGGTGGCGGGAGCATTCGTCAATCCGAAAGGCATGACCAGCCATTCGAAAAGGCCTTCCTTGGCTTTGAAGGCAGTCTTCCACAGATCGGAGGATTCAATTGGTACCGTGTTACCTGCATTTCAAGTCGATCTTACGTAAATATTTTCACCTTGAGTTGGTCCAGATGGGTCATCAATCCATGGGATCGGTACCTATTCCCATTTATGATTTTTTCAAAGACCGATAGTCAATACGTAGTCTCCACGCGTCCCATCCTTCTTTGTACCAACACGATCAAGCCCCACCAGGGTGATGAAATTGTAGGTTTTAACCGTGAACAGAAATTATCTACACACGAATCTTATAACAGAAAATAAACAATAGCGAGAGCATAAACATAAAACAGATAAACACAGAGATTTTCCCCTGGATCCCAAATTGGGACGACCAACTTGATTTTTCACTATATTCCTTTTAGTGTTACAACACATATATATACATGCCGAAGCATATATAAACCCCAATCCAGTAACCTTGGATTAGAACATAATCGTAGTTCCCTTGACCGAATCTACAAAATACCAGGGGCCGAAAACCATCATACCCCAAAACCATGTGCAAAATCATGCACAAAACATGGACTAGCATCACCCACCTAAAATTAAGGAACTGTACCTGGCCATAGCAAGGTCGCTTCCTCTTACCCTGCGCATGCTTATTCCCCGAAAGAATATACCACATACCCAACATTCTCCCACTTGTTGCCTTCCGCTAGTCACAAGAGAGCTTTAACAATATTCAATTCTTCAACACCCATTGTTTCTCTACACCAAGAAAACTTCTCAGTGCTCACAGACTTTGTCAATGCATCTGCAACATTCTTCAAAGTGTCCACCTTTACCAGCAACACCCTTTTAGCCTCAACCATATCTCTAACAAAGTGATATTGAACATCAATGTGCTTTGTCTTTGAATGATATGCAGGGTTCTTAGCCAAGAAAATTGCACTTTGGCTATCACAGTCTATCCTTATAGCTTGCTGTACCAACCCCATACTTGAACACAATCTCTGCAACCAAACTGCTTCTTTGCTTGCATGAGTGGCTGCTATGTATTCTGCCTCTATAGTTGAAAGAGCCACTACAAACTGTCTTTTACTCATCCAACTAACTGTGCCTTCAAATAGGCTAAACACATACCCACTTGTAGATCTTCTTTGGTCCAGATCTCTAGCCCAGTCTGCATAAAAAAAACCACGAATGTCCAACATTCTTTTCAATCCTGGTCTTCCCTGGTAGCACAAGCCATAATCACTAGTGCCACGTAAATATCTGAAAACCCGCTTCACTGTTGTCCAATGCTCCTTCCCTGGGTTTGACATAAACCTGCTCAATACTCCCACTGCATGTGCAATGTCTGGTCTAGTATAGACCATTGCATACATCAAAATACCCACTGCACTTGCATATGGAACACGGGACATATCCTCCTCTTCTTCTTGTGTCTTGGGATCAAGTACAGATACTTTATACCTTGGCGTGAATGGAACCTTCACCGGTTTACTATCCCGCATGTTGAACCCCTCCCTGCACATAGTCCTACACATTTCCTCCGCGTTTAACCATATCTTCTTGCCCGATCTCTTAATTTCCATGCCCAAAATATAATTTGCAAAGACTCCGCATCCTTCATGTCGAATTTGAGAACAGCTTGGCCTCAAATCTTGATAGTGCTTTAATATTTCCAATCAACAACATCATCCACATACAAGACCAACAATAACACGATCACCACCATTAAAATAAACACAATGATCCTCCTTGCTTCTGGTGAAGCCAAGTCCCCGTATATAGGTATCGAATTTCTGATACCACATCCTTGGTGACTGTTTTAACCCATACGGAGACTTCTTCAACCTGCATACCAGTTCTTTCTTACCCTTCACCATAAAACCTTCAGGTTGATTCATGTAGATCTCCTCTTCTAGATCCCCGTGAAGAAATGTTGTCTTCACATCCATCTGTTCTATCTCAAAATCAAATGCAGCAGCAACAGATAAAAGTAATATAATAGAAGTAACTTTGGCAACAGGAGAAAAAATATCACCAAAGTCAATTCCCGGCACCTGGGAATAACCTTTCGCTACCAACCGAGCTTTGTATTTCTCCACCTTGCCTTCTACATTCATCTTCTTCTTAAACACCCATTTGCTCCCAATGGGCTTCCTTCCAGCCGGCAACTCCACCAGATCCCATGCATCATTTTTGTACAAGGATGCCATTTCATCAACCATGGCCTCCTTCCAGAGTTTTCCATCCTCTGAATCTACTGCCTCCCTGACAGTTCTGGGTTCATCATCAATTATAGTTAAGGCAAAACCTGAACAGAAAGCAGATGGACTATACCTTTCTGGTTGCCTTCTTTCCCGAACTGATCTTCTCAAAGCTGGAGTTTGTGGCTCTTCATCTTCTGAGTCTTCTTCTGTTGTAGAGTCCGATTCATCCTCCTTTAGCTCAAACTCTATCTTCGCAGGTTCCTTTGGTAGGACTTCATGTTTAACAGCATCTTTCACTTCTCTAAACACCACATCTCAGTTGTACACAACCTTCCTTGTTTCTGGGTTCCAAAGCTTGTAACCCTTTAAACCATCCTTATACCCAATAAAGATGCACCTTTCAGATTTATTATCCAACTTGGTACTTTTATCCTTTGGAACATGTACATATGCATCACATCCAAATACCCTTAGATGTGAAAGAGAATGTTTCTTACCAGTTCATACCTCATGTGGGGTCTTATCCTCCAACATTGATGAAGGTGATCTGTTAACTAGATAGCATGCAGTCTCCACTGCCTCTGCCCAGAATTCTTGTCCTAACCCGGTACCACTGAGCATGCTTCTTGCCTTTTCCATCAGTGTTCTGTTCATTCTTTCTGCAACTCCATTTTGTTGCGGTGTGTATGGAGTAGTCTTCTGTCGTGCTATACCACACTTCTTACAAAAATCTTCAAATTCCTTCTTGCAGAACTCCCCACCATTATCTGTCCTCAACGCCTTTATCTTCTTCTCTGTCTGGTTTTCCACCAGAGCCTTAAATTCTTTAAATTTTTCAAAGACTTTAGATTTCTTCCTCAAGAAATATATCCATGTATTCCTTGAGAAGTCATCTATGAATGAAACATAGTACACAGACTTTCCCAGTGATGGAACTGACACAGGTCCAAACACATCACTGTGCACAAGTTCTAATATCTTGTTCGCCCTCTTAGCACCATAAGGAAAACTCACCCGATTCTGCTTCCCATATACACAATGTTCACAGAAATCAAAATCCAGAGAGCAATTAGACATACCTTCTACCATACCATTTCTATGTAGTATCCGAAAGCCCTTCTCTCCAATATGTCCAAGCCTTTGATGCCATAGCATGGTCTTTTCTCCAGAGACAGCTAGGCTTTCCGCTCCACTTTCAGGAACCACATAACTATTACACCCATCAATAACAGTGCTACCTTGTAGCTTGTACAGAGTTCCAGTCCGAACTCCCCGCATTAATATCAGTGCTCCCCAAACCATCTTGCAGACATCTTTCTCGAACACTGTTTTTACACCCGCATCATCCATCTTGCTTACAGAAATCAGATTTTTGGCCAATGCAGGAATATGCAGAACACCAGGAAGTGTTCTAATCCTTCCACCTTGCAGCTTCAGCTTGACCTTTCCATGTCCGACGATTCTGGCCTTCCTATCATCCCCTAGGAAGACATCACCATCATATTTCTCATACTCGCAGAACCACTCCCTATGGGGAGTGAAGTGAAAGGATGCACCTGAGTCAATCAACCATGACTCATGATCTACATGTGTATTTGAAGAAGCCAAATACACATCCCCACCTTCATCTGAGGTGGTTTTTGCCTCTGCAGAAGGAGCATCATCAGATCCCTTTCCTTTCTCAGGAGCTTTAGATCTGCATTCCTTTTTGTAGTGTCCTTCCTTTCCGCATTTCCAGCACACCTTTACAAACTTTCCAGGAGATTTAGATCTCCCTATAGATTTAGATATCCCACTCGAAACCTTATTCTTGTTTCTGTTCTGGGACCTTCCTCCTACAGATAAGGCATCTCCATTCTGACCCTCCATATTTCTCCGTCTCATTTCCTCCGACAGCAAGGCTGAGACAATGTCATCAAAATTCAAGGTAGTTGTATTGCTACCTATTGCAATAACCAGACTGTCCCACGAGTCTGGTAGAGAGCACAACAAACTGATGCACTTATCTTCATCTGAGATTTTAATATCAACAGATGACAACTGACTTACCACAGTATTGAAGGCATTCAGATGCTCTGTCACCGAGTCTCCATCCTTCATCCTCAGGTTATACAGCTTTTTCCGCAAGAACAACTTATTCACCAGAGACTTAGATTGGTACAAAGTCCCAAGTTTTTCCCACAAATTCTTCGTCGTAGCTTCCCCAGATACATTCAACAATACTGAATCTGAGACACACAACCGTATTGTGCTCTTAGCCTTCTGATCCAGTTTCTTCCAGTCTTCATCTGACATTGCCGTTGGTTTAGTACTCGGATCTACCGCGATCCACTGATCTTTATCCACCAGCAGATCCTCCATCTTGAGCTTCCACAACTCAAAACTCTGACCATTAAATTTCTCGATCTCTATCTTTCCGCCGCTCGCCATCTTCTTTCACCGCAAGAATCGATCCCGCAGATCTCCCACTGAACAGGGTCTACCACAGGCCCGAGAAAAAAAAAAAACCTCAACAACAAAGGCGTCCCCTTGAAGCCGAAACAGCTCCGATACCAAATGTAGGTTTTAACCCTGAACAGAAATTATCTACACACGAATCTTATAACAGAAAATAAACAATAGCGAGAGCATAAAACATAAAACAGATAAACACAGAGATTTTTCCCCTGGATCCCAAATTGGGACGACCAGCTTGATTTTTCATTATATTCCTTTTAGTGTTACAACACATATATATACATGCCGGAGCATACATAAACCCCAATCCATTAACCCTGGATTAGAACATAACCGTAGTTCCCTTGACCGGATCTACAAAAATACCAGGGGCTGAAAACCATTAAACCCCAAAACCATGTGCAAAACCATGCACAAAACCATGGACGCAGACTACCCAGCAGAACTTGGTCAGATATGACCTTTCTACAGCAGCTCCTGAATCTGCCTCTTGATTTCATTATTCTCCAGCATAGAGCATTGATAGATCATTCCATTGGGTAGTGGTGCGCCTGGGGTCAAATCAATTGGGTGCTTGACCTAACAGTGCAGAGGAACCCCTGTGGGTGAGGTGAAGATGTCCCCATATTCCTCCACAACCTTATCCATTTGTTGTTGTCATGCAAAAGAGCCCTATATGGAGGTCGTGGCCATAGTCTTCTTCTTTCCATGGGGGCGGATCATCAGGAAAATGAATTTCCTGGTTTGGGAAATGAGCTTACTGCATTTTTTTGCAGTAACCAAAGAGATAGCGACAGGAGGTGGTACCTCTGGTATCCTGTACAACTTATTTCCAAAAGTAACAATAACAGCGCGAGGCCGAGACTCATACATAGCATGACACTTCCACAAGTATGGTTTTCCTAATAATATAAGAAACATCAATAGGATCAATGTCACATAATACCTCATCCTTGAAGGGCTTGATGCTATAGGGAAGGCAGCACTGCTGGCTGACGCAGAGATCTCGTCCTTGGTGAAGCCACCCGATGGTGTATGGATGTGGGTGAGCTGTGGTCGACAAGCCCAACTGCTTCATGGTGTCTGCTGAAATGAGGTTCTTTTGGCTCCCATTGTCGACAATGAACCGTACTGGGGAGCCCTTTACCCACATCAGGGAGTGGAAGAGACGTTCCTCCTCCTCTGGATCTTCCGGTTCCTCCTTCTGGCTCTTCGTAGTGGCAATAGTAGCGTTGGGCTCCGCATCAATAATTTGTTTCCCTTTTTCATTCCCCTTGTCAGGTTCTGATTCAGAGTCGGAGCATGCATCTGACTCAGAAGCCCTCATCTCAGCCACCAGTGATTGCTTGGCCAGACACTCACTTGTGTTGTGAGTGGAGCTCTTATGGAACTCACACCACTTTCCCGTGTCCTTCTTTGGCTTTGTGGTGTTGTTCTTTGCTTGTGGCTTTGATAGGTCATCTTGAGTCGCCATGCCTTAGCTCTGTCCTTTGCTCTGCGTTTTGGGATCACCCTTCCCTTGCTTTTGATTCACAGATCCAAAGTCTCGCTTCTTTTTCTTGAATTTCTGCTCAATCCTGGTGGCATACCGGTATGCCGTACCAAGTGAGGAGATGTCGAGGAAATCCATTTCCTCCTGAATGTATCTGTGCAGACAACTACGATAGATTAGTACCATATGTTTCTCTGAATATTTGATACCAACTTGGTGCGCAGGGTATGGAATAGATTCATCAGCTCGTGCACATCTTGATCGCTTTGTTGTCGCAACGTGGTCCATTGTATGTACTTGTCCTCATAGCTCCCCATGGGATAGTATTGTTCCTTGATGGCATCTCGGAAATAATTCCAAGTGGGTACGGTCGAGAACAGAGAGGGTTCTGTCTTGTCCTTTTTCTCACAGTGGGTTTTGCCACCAGTCCTTGACATGGGGGGCAGCTTTGAGGAGTGCAAAAATAATCTTCTCCCTGTCGGAAAAGTCATGAACCGAGAAATATCCTTCTAATAGATTTAACCATCTATCTACGACATCTGCATCTATTTGACCCTCAAATATGGGAATGTCAAAATTTACTTGTACCTTAAAAGGAGTCGCACCTCCAGAGTGGCTGCTGGATGTAGATGCACCGCCGGTGCGCAGCCGTTGAAGGATCTGGGCAAAGTTATCCATCATTGCGTTCCTTTGTTTTTTGAGGGCTTCCTCGAGCAATATTTTGATAGGATATCCTGCTCCCTCATCTTTATTTTCGTCCCCCATGGACGTCCATCAGGGTTTACGAGGCTGATCTTCCAAAGGTTATACCAAATCGAGCCCCAACTCCTTATACCCTGACCTCGTTGGGGACATGCAAAGAAAGATCGAGAAAAAGCAGACCACTCTGATACCACTGATTTGGATTTATGGAGGAACACAACAGAATAAACATATAACCATTAATACAAAGATGCAGCGGAAATAACACTTCATTTCATTAATATCAAAGAACTGAAATTTTCTTACAGACAAAATGGAAATAAAACTAGCTAGGGTGCTGGTAGCTATCTCTGAAAAGAGATGTGGTGGCTATAGGCCTCTGAACTGAGTTGCAATGAGGCTCGAGGGCCTATTTATTATTTATAAACAATGGGAAATCCTAAACAGCCAAAACCCTAACCCTAGGAGATGAAGCGCCAAAACTATGGGCCTCATTTCGGTAAATTGGTGTTTCAACTTCCCAGGGGCGTAACTTTGGCATACGATCTCCGTTTGATGCGTCCCATACCTCGTTAGAAATATCTATATGAGGACTACAAATTATGAATGAGAAACATCAATCCATGGACCCATGATGCTCTCAGTTTTCCCAAAAAATGTCGTTTAGGGCCTCAAAACGGCTACGGAAGTTCAGGACTTGAAAAATTGCTAAAAATAATAAGTTGTGCTGAAACTGAAAAACTGAAAGAGACAATGGTGGGGCCCCAAGTGGAATAGGTGGGTGACCATCGATATCCACTTGGATCACGACCTTTGAGGGGCTCAATCGAGAAGTTAATATGATATTTTCATGTATTAATTGGTTTTCATTAAGTATTGAGATATTTGGCAGACTTTGTTGACTTTAAAACTCTTTTAGGTAGTCTGGAAATAACTCTGGCAAAAATATCACTGACTAGGCAATACCTATGCCTCCTTATGATTTATTGAAAGATGCAGGTGGCACTTTGGTAGCTGGAGAGGATTCAATTGGTCTCTGATGTGGCAGTGGAGGCCTCCTTTGCTAATATTTTACTTTGTTTTTCCTTAAAACACCTTTAATATGCTTTACTCTATGTTTTAGGCTTCAATTAGGCCATAATCTTCATCTTCGGGCTTCATTATCTGATATTGGCTTTATTTCTTTAAACCCGGGGATTAAAAAACTTCATTTTTCAGGCTTAGGCATTAATCTCTTTACAGTTGGTTTCTTCACTGATACACTTTGTTACTTTGATGTTCACTGTGTTTTTGTTGTTTTGCAGGCGCGCAGAAGGTTTACATGAAATCACCAATGCTCATGAGGCACGGGAAAAATCATAGTTTTTAACCTTGTAGATCCCTTTTCTTTGTGGAAAATTGCCTGTGGATCGTCATCTCTGGCCTTTCGTTTCATTTTAAAACTGTGGAAAAAACCTTTATAACCTGCAAAAAACACTCAAAGTTAAGAAAATCCTGTGAAAAATAGGTTAAGACTGCTTTGGGCAGTTTGGGAGCGAGGTTAAGTCAGAGCTGTCGATTTAGATTGATCAAAGGTTATGATCTTCTGATGAAGTCTTTAGGAGAATATATGGAGGGAAAATGAATTGGGATCGGGATATAACGTAGGTCGTCAGATTGAAATGATGAGTGGTGGAGATTGAGAGATGAAGTCTTTCGGGAGTAAATAAGGCGAAAAGTGAATGAGGGCGAAGTTAAATCGGAATTGTCTTATCACATAGATCAACGGCTAAGATTGGATTAGAAACAACATTGCGGGGTTAGTGGTAAAGCGGAAAATCACTAATGGTTTTCACAAAAATTTTGGGTGGTAAGCGGGTTTCACAAAAGAAATGCGATTCGATACAAATGCCGACACACGTCCTTTTAAAAACCGCCAGTTTCGCAAAAATATTTGGCGTTAACGTCCTGTTGCAAAAATTTTGCAAAATTCTGCGTCCGCCATAGGATGATCGAGCGCAGATCCAATGGTGTGGATCACACGCATCAGGGTAGTTGCACGAATTAAAAGGCATGTGGGGCCCGGGAATGACATTAGTGGCTGTGTTGTCGAGCGGGCGGGTCTTTGAGTTGTCGAGTTAAGTTTCCACCATTAGATCTCTTCGATGGGTGATTCATATTGAAAGAAGGAGCAGAGTTGTATGAACGGGGGAAAAGGTTAGGCAGGGGATCGGGCAGAAAGAAAAAGCGCTATGACCGTTGATCTGTATAGATCAACTGTCCTCATTGATTTAAATCGAACTGTCGGGGATGAAGAAAATAACGAAGAATAAAGGAAATAAGGGGTTAAGAGATGGGGTTTTAGGCTTTTAGCACCCGATTGTGGGGCTGTAGGTCACATGAGAAAAGGGGGAAAAATAATTAAGCCCTCAGGGGCTTAGGAACCTTATAGTGCGGAAAATGGATTTTTAGGCCAGAAATAGTGTTTTTAAGCCAAAAATGGGGGTTTCGGTAGGTAAAAGGAGGCACTTTTAAACCAAATAAAAGGGAAATATAAGGCTTAAAAGGGTTTTTGGAATGATTGAGAGGTTAGATGAAGGGTTTTTAGAGGATTTTATGGAGGAAAAAGGATGAAAAATGGAACTATTTTATGAGTGAAAAGAGGAGTGAAAATGATGGAATGGGATTTTTAAGCAGTCTTTCTCTTTGGTTAGCAGCAGGTTCTTTAGGATAAAGAGGGAAACAGCAGTGAAGATTATCTCAAAGGATAAATATCATCATAAGACTTTAAGAATTAACAATTTGGTCATGAAATTATTTCTTGAAGGCTTAAAAAAGAGTTTTAGCCACCATTTGATATGACAATTTTATAGGTGGCTAACAACTTGCACTCTCATTCATCCCCATTTCCCCCCTCTAAAAACTCCTCCCTCATTCACCATTTTCTTCTAAAAAGCCTTAAAACAATGTAAAGATCATTTTTGCATTGTTTTAACCCAACTTCTAAACCTATCAGATCCTCTAAAAACCTTGCAAAACTCAGCTTTTTATGATAAAAACCCACTTTTTGTAGAAATCCCTTTAAAGCCCCATTTTCGGCTTAAAAACCCACCCCCTTTACCCATATGACCCTCACCCCGACCTTCCACCTATTCTCCACCCCTTCCCCCTCATTTCATTTAAACCCCACAAACCTTATAAATAAACTCCCAAACTATTGAAATAATAAAACGGGCCCTGCTCTCCACTAGCTCTGCCATCCATTCACCTAGCACCACCTGTCCACCAAGTCCCGTCTGTTAGCCACCTATGAATTTGATATAGTAAAGGTGGCTAAAACTTTTTTGAGCCTTCAAGGAACAAATTTCATTGCTAAAAATTGTTGGCTCTTGAAGACTCTTGAAGGCCTATTGCTTCTGTCCAAATCTTCGCTGCTGT
Source organism: Pinus albicaulis (assembly GCA_034641835.2). NCBI lineage: Eukaryota > Viridiplantae > Streptophyta > Pinopsida > Pinales > Pinaceae > Pinus > Pinus albicaulis. The sequence continues at coordinate 1,261,221,045 of CM076572.1, forward strand.
GCCTATTCTCCCATTTTCCAAGACTAACCTCATTTTTTATCCCTCCATTTCCCATGAAAATCCTTCATTTTCATGTTTTTTCCACTTCCCCTTCTTCAAAATCCCTTGATAAGGTTAAAAACTCACTTTTTAACCTTACCGAAATCCTTAAAACCCTTTGAAAACCTTCGAAAAACTCTAAAAAATCACATCTTGTTTATATTGGACTTAAGCCCCCTTCGACTAAGTCTCTAACCCTTTTCGTCCATACGCCCTGGCGCCAGAACCAGGGGCTAAGCCCGCTGGGCGCTTATCCATTTTAAATAAATTTTTCGCCCCCCCTACCCACATATAAACCTTTGTTTCATATTAAATTGATGGTTTTTTATTATATTCTAAAGTTCTGCCGGTACAAAATTTAAGCCCCCTCCACTGTCGATCTGATCTGTAGATCTGACGGTGCGGAGCCCATTTCCCCGGTGGTCCCCGCCAGCCGTGCGACATTGCCCAAAACCACGTGGTATTCATCGCACCGCCTTTGGGGCAAGGGTGGTTTTTTCCTGATCGGTAGCGATTCCATACGCTGGCCAACGCGTGTCCCTTGTACTATTTGAAAACCGCCCGTTCATCGCGCATTAACGTTCGGACGTGGATGCGCAGCGATATGTGCGATAGTCATCCGATCTGCGGCCATCCATCCGACGGTGATCGCTTGCCAAGGATACATGACCGTTAATCAGGCCACTACGCGACACTTAACAGATCTCTGCCATCGATCTGATCTGCAGATCAATGACCCATATTTCATCTCCCTGATTCCATTGCCCGATCAAAAGTTTTCCGCTTTGACTTTCCATTTCCACTCCCGACCGTCAATCTCTACGCGATCGACAGCTCTTATTTAAAAAAATTCTTCCACCTTCTCTATGATTTCTCCCAATCATTCTCAACCGTTGGATGATGCCATCCAATGGCCATGCTTCCTCCACATGCCCTCTGCAGCAATAAACCTATATATGCAGGATTTTATAATAATTTTTTTGTGTTTTGCAGGGTTAAATGATTTCTCTGCTATGTCTGAAAAAATTTCGAATGGTTGAGGGTGACGATCCTCCCGCCTTCGATTTACCACAGAGAATCATTCGCAGGTTTTAAATTTCATGTTTCATCGATGTTTCATGAGGCATTGATGTCATATCACCTCTGCGCAGCCCTGTATACCAGCAAAAACACAGTGAATCGGGCACAAATTAAAGAGTATCAGTGTCGAAGATCAAAATATATCAGAACAGAGGATTAGAGACAGGTTTGCAGGGATCACGGCTAAGAATGTTTATCAAAAGCCTGATCCCTAGATTAACACACAGTTTAAAGGAAAAATCGAAGTGTTTTATCAACAGAAAGCCTCCACTGCCACATCTGAAGGAATTCGGTTTTTCTCAGCTACCACAAAGACACCTGTGCTTTGAAACATTCAAATCAGAGGCCGAAGTTATTGATCAAGGTCGGATATCTGCCTCGCAACCACCAGGGAGTTACTTCTGCACAGAAACTTAATGACAAATTATCAGTAGAGTTACTTTGATACCACACAGAGCCTCAAAGGTCAAATTAAGCTCCCACCGAGCTTAATCTTTATATAAGATCATTTAATACAGAGGACACCTATGTAAATTTCTTCATCGAGCCCCCCAAAGGCCCAGAGGCCATTTAAGTCTGTATTAATTGTAATTGGAGATCTTTTATTAGATCTCACCTCCTCATTCTTCTATATATACTTTTATAGAAGACGAGTGAGGGGTTGGTTGTTAGTTATTTGATTGCTGAACACTGTAATGTAACTGAGCTGAAGACTTTTGATTGTAAATAGTGTTCACTGGCTCTTGGAGCTCTGCTTGTGAAAGATAGGTTAGGCCGAGATGTGTAGATGAATGCTAAACTAAAGCAATGGACTTGAAGCTGTAATTGGTTTGGAGCATCAATACAAGCTGATTTATGGGATCCTGGTCTATGTTGATGGTGATGTTTTTCTCATTGTAACTTGTTAATTTATTTATGTTTTCACTGTGTTTCATTTTCTCTTATAAAGAACATCATGCATAGAGTTAGGACCTAATATATATCAGTAACCTTCTCTGACTGAAAATCTTTATCTGAATGTTTTCTTCCAATCTGTGTTATTTATGAATGATTTAATTCAGCCTAAGCATAGGAATGCTGGCGTTCCCTCATCTTATTGTCTTAGTTGAATGTTATTCTTAAATGTTATTTTCAGTATATGTTAAGTGAAGATGAACTGAGGAAGATATGGTGAGCCCTGGTCCTAGTTTTATTTCCACAACTGTCTGAATGTTTCCCTTGGAATGTGTTAAAAGCCGAATAGTTTCAAATTACTTACCATATCTTAGGCCATTCTGTGTTATCTTTGTGATTGTCTTGAAAGTAACCAAGTAAAGAAGAGCTAGGAGAGGATTTGTGGTGAGCCCGGCCCGCTAGTTTCTACTCCAACAGTTGCCTTCAAGTTTCTCTTTGTTTTACAATGTTTTCTATTGAAAGTGTATCAAAGGATGGCTAGTTTCAAAGTACTCACTAGATCCTAGGTTGCTTTTATGTTTTTCTTGAGTCAATGTCAAAGGCTGACTAGTTTAAAAGTACTTATCAGATCCTGGGCTACTCTTTGTTCTGCATCTATTTAATTCTCCTTCTTATTGTACCATTTCATTCCATAAATCAAACTTCAAAAGAGATCCTTAGACATAGATGAATTGCCCCATGGACCACTCTTGCCTCTTGCTATCCCAATTAAACCCTATTATGACTCCATAGCCCAATGGACTAAAACCTGCAATTATCTATCTTTTTGGCTGAAACCTACTCTGTTTTCTTGCAACTTCTCACTTTTGAAACTCTTTACACTTAGGACTTTCCACCTCAAATAGCAATCATGCTCAACCATCCAAAAAACAAACAAAACCCTTAGCCTTCATAACTAGCCTAATATCATTACCCCAAACTTCAAAGACAAATCCATCTTTGCACTTATTGGAGAGATCCCTCTCTAGATTCAGGAGGGCTAGATCCTGGAATCCCAAAGTTGGTTGAAACGATGTTGCTTCTGCAGTTTTAGTCTCACCAATCTTCTAAAATTACAGATTCCCAACATTTCTGGCGACTCCGCTGGGGAATCGAACCCAGAATCTTCATAATACCTTGTGAGTAAAAAGCAGCCTTTTCAAGCACTACCAAGAAATGGTAATCATGATGAAAATTGTTTGAATTAGTGACAAACTAGGTAACCCTAGGATTCTCATAAGACCTTATCTAGCCTTGAAAAATCAGCTGGATTAGCCATAAGAGTAGACTATCTTTGTCTCACAACCGTAGCTAAGTTGTTGAAACAGAGTTAGGATATTATTAGAAACCACACCACTGAAAAATAACTTAGAAAAACCAAAAACATTTCAGATTGGTAGTAAAACACTTACTCTTACATTTCACTTACCTTTTGTTGTGTTTTACCCCATACTCTTAGAAAGAGTCTGGAAAGGGCCAGGTAGCTTCCGGATTTCATCGTCTTCGGAGGTGAAATATATGGTAAATGCCATCCCAGTCAATCTCTGGTTAGAGTTTTTTGTGTTTCGGAATATCCTTTAAAAGGGATATTTCACAAGCACTGTGGTGGACATTGTACCTCCTAGAAAACATCCTAAAATTTCCACCTGGCGACTCCACAAAGCCTAAACAGACCTTAAGACTCCACTAGGAAGAACCCTTATCATTTTAACATCATTTAAACTCAGTCAGAGGAATGTAGGATTAAAATTTTTGTAGACAGATTAGTTGACCTCTTAAATATTGTCATACCTGGTTGAACTTTTCTAGTTTATTTGGGTCTGAAAAACACAGCATAGTGGCTCCTAGAAAGATTCACACTAGAGCCCATCCTAACTCTGATCCACCTGAGATAGTTGATAACCCTCAAAGATTACTTAGGAAGTCTCCTAGGATTAAATGGTCAACTGTTTTCAGATCAAAAGAGAGCTAATTCAGTCCCTGAAAATCTAATAGCTCTACAACAATCACAAGCTGACTTAGTAAATCCATTTAGAACTAGGTCATTTGATGATATAACATAGCTAGACTCTGAGATTTCACTTTCATCCTCGGAGACAAGTGAACATCCTGGTAGTAGAGAAACAACACCTCCTGATTTGCATTTCCTTTATAATTTAGGTGTCTCACATCCAAGATCAGCTCAACAATCTACCGATGTTCCATCCACATCCCACCATCCTTCATTCACTATCCAAACCACTCCACTTCAGCCCACATTCCTTCTTGTTAATGCACCTCTCATAAATCCACCTCCACCTCCTCCCATGGCTACATGGTATGCTCCCTTAGTCCTTCCTGCACCATTAGTCAATCTTCCACAGGAATATCAGTCCAAAATTCCATTATATGATGCTAGCAATGCTACAACTGCATCACAACATGTAGATAAGATGAATGAATACTTTAACAGAAATGAAATTGATGATGATTCTGTCAAGCTTAGATTATTTTCTCAAAGTCTGGGGGGAGAAGTAAGAAAATGGTTTAAAGGCTTAACCCCCCATAGTATTAATGATCTCCAAGCCTTCCATCAAACATTATTAAACAAATGGGAAGTAAAGAAAAATCCTCTCCAAGTCCTTTCTGATTACAAGAACCTCCATCGAAACACTAGGGAAAGTGTGCAAGCTTATTGCACTAGATTCAATAGTGTGTATAATGCACTTTCCCCAGAACTAAAACCTCCACAGGGCTCAGCTTTAAACAAATTTCCTGAAGGGTTTGACCCTGAGATGGCCTATCAGCTGAGAGAGATATTTTTCAACTCTTGAAGATATGCAAAGGGGTGCTCTTTCTGTGGAAGTCAACTTGATGGAGAAGAGAGCAAGAATGAAAAACGAGAAAATGATGGAAGAAATGATGAAAGAGATGAGAATAATTAAGAGAGCACAAGCAAGCCAAAATCAAAGTGCTCCTCAAAACAGAAACCAGAACCAGAATTTAAGAAGAAACCAACCTCCAAACAGACCTAGGGAAGAAGAGTTGTTTTGGTCTACCTTCATCCAATGGAGGTGATTTTTTAGTCAGTTTATACTGATTTGAGCCTTCTGAATCTTAATTTGTAGTGTATTTTTCCCTTTGAGGCTTCTATATAGTTGTATTCACATTTTGAGCAATTTATTCAAAGAGGACAAGCCCATTTTGGGAGGCTTGATCCAGTGGAGGTAGCCCAAGAGAGGGGTGAACCGCTTAAACAATTATTTGTTGTCATACTGTATAATTTTTCTACATATTTTTAGATTCTGCTCCTTTAAACAGTAAATTTTTATAAGCAAACTTTTCCCAAGTAGGTTTAAACAGAGAACAAAATTTATCAGTTCATCATCAAACCTCTACACTTCATTTGCAGAATATGTATACTTGTCTATTCACACATTAAAGTTGAATCAATGAATACTTTGCAGTTAAAAAAAATACTTTCATTGATCGGATCTCTATGATTACATTTTATTTCTTTAGGCAGAGTCTGTAGAAGGGCCAGGTAGCCTCCGGATTCATCCTTTCTAGTAAAGGTGAAATATCTGGTGAACGCCCCTACAGTCAATCTTTGTATGAGAAATTCTTTGTTCTCACAATTTTAGATCAGGTTGGTATCAGAGCTCAAGGTTTTTCTTAAGATTTTGTGAAATTTGAGCAAGTAAATTGTGTTATTCTGCAAAATTTGATGCTTACTAGGATGAAATTGCAAAGAGGGGAAGGCCAATTGGTTAGAGAACAATTTAATCATCAACAAAGGAGGGCTAGAGTGCCATTACATCCACCTTCTATTTCATCCTCAATAGACTTAAAATCAGCCACAAGCATGTCATCCCGAGAAGGAGAAGTACATGAGTTTTATTGAGTTGGAAGGATAGCTGTTGTTAGATGAGACTTGGAAAGGATTAAAGACTATTTTCCTTACCCAATTTACCTCAAGATTATCTTTGGAAAACAAACTCCAATAGTTTGTGTTTTGTGGTTGTTTGAACATTTACATAATTTCATCTTCTTCTACAAGTGAAGTTTCCTCCTTCACGAGATTCTTCAATGATGACATGAAGAATTTTAAGGAGACATGTGCACATCCTACTGATAGATTGTAAAGCACAAGTCTGTATGCACACACATCCAGAAGAAAATAGTGCATCTCAAAAGACTATGATAGTGAGGTTGCTTCATCTTTGTAGTTTGTCTGAAGAAAGTACTTGAGAAGAGGATATCACCCAACTTATCCCTAAAGTTCACTACGAAAGTAAAAACAGAGATATTTTATACATACAAGAGGTATTGGGTCCAAATTAATGTTGAAAATGGGCTATCAAGAAGGCAAAGGTTTGGGAAAGCATGCACAAGGCATTGTTGAGCCTATTTGTGTTGTGGAGCGTCCCAAGAATATTGGTCTTGGCTATGAGTAGCTTAATGGTGAATCTTTGAACACATGCATTCAAGAATGTGATGCAAATTTAAAGAGAACCTTTGTCCCAAGTTCTCAATGTCATGATGGCAATCTTCCTTACCATTGTTTGAAGCTTTGATTTCAGCAAAAGAGGTATAATCATTCACATGATCAATTTGATTATGTTTCTGCAAAGAATGATAATTTTTCTTGTTCAAATGAAAGAAAATTTTGTTGCACATTTTGTGGTGGAGTTAACCATGTTGCTTCAAGATGCTGGTTGAAAAAGAAAGCACACAGGAAGTAGAAGAAGCAAAGAGAACTTTCTTAGAAAGTGCTTAAGATTTGCTCAGTTTGTCAAAAGAAGGGACATGATGTCTCTCATTGTTGGACTTTGCATCCAACAAATCGTCCAAAGCGCATGCAGCTGAGGGACAAACGGTTTGGCGCAAGTGGATCTATGGAGTCCATTATCGATGTGGAAATGGAAGATTTACATGAAGAATTGTAGTTGCAGCAAAAGACGCCATGGAGTTGGTTTGGTAGGAAGTGGATTAACTTCTTATTGCAGTAAGTCATTACTCATTTTGTACATGCAAATTTCAGTTTGGTATGCATGTATTTCAGTTGAAAAGTTGATGCAATATTGCATGTATAAGAAGTTTCAGTTGAAGGAATTTCTTTGTTGTTGCAAAATTTCGCCATGGAGGTGTAAAAGATGAGTATTATACTCACTTATGTTGCAGCAATGTCTTTTGGTTCAGATCTTGATCACCCACATGTTTTTGGGATGATGTACTTGTTGGTATTTGAAAAGAAGAGTTGAGGATGCACATGTACATAGAGGTTATATGTGTAATTAGCGAATTGTATATAGTTCATTGTACATGATACATACACATGTGTTTGTCAAGATGTATCTTGTTGTTTATCGACTTGCATCGGTTGTGTGCACATTTGTTATAGATTTTGTGTGTCACTTGTAAAGCACATTTCATTGTCAACTTGTTGTTGATGTCGTATGTTGCACAAGATGCTTTTTGGTGTCGTTTGGTGCAAAGAACGAAGTGTCAGTGTAAAGCAGTGCAAGATTCCATGAGTTGGAAAGGCATGCAAGTAAAGAGGGCACAAAGTTCAGCAATTGTCATTGCTGGTTTCAGTATGGCAGATTGGTATGGCAAGAAAACTTGGTCGGGATTCGGCACAAGTACATGGTTCATTCAGCAAAATTTTCCATGTGAACAGTTGGCAATTCAGGAAAATTTTTGAAGGCTGAAGAGAAGAGGATGTTGTTATTCTCTCATTTGCTGTACTACAGTTCAACTCAGCATTTCAGTGAGCTTTTGGGGTCCAAAAGCTTCCCATTTGGGAGGTGTGATCAGGAGCTCAAGTCCAAGCCATGGAAAAAGGCTAAAAAATGAAAGTGATCAGAATTGATCTAAAACAAATCGACTGGAAAGAGCTCGGTGATACGATCCCAATGCCACAAATGACACTCAAATCCGTTGCCGTATGGAGGAGATATTGCAGTTTCAAAACACCCAATGACTTTCAATTTTGAAAGAAAAGTTTTTAATTTTATGTGTTGGAAAAATCTTTAATTTTTATTAAGGTTTAATTAATAAATTAAAATTATATATTTATTAATATTTTATATGATTTTAATTAATCATATATTATATTATTTTATATATGTTTTAATTAATTTTAAAAAACCTTTATAAAATTTTAAAATTAAAACACACATATGTTATAAATCAAATGGCAACGAAATTTGAAAACATGGTTTAAAAACCCATGCATATAAAGTTTTTTAAAGAACATGTGGTTTAATACGTGGGCTATGCCAACGTGGTGGAGCGGAAGTTTTTAAAAAACTTGTGTTTCGGTTTACGTGTCAAGGCACGTGGTTAATACAAAGGTTGGTTAACATTGCAACGGATAAGTTTGGTTAATGTTGCAGCGGATAAGTTTAAACAGTTGGCGGTAAATTCGGTGGTCTGCTCCAAATTTGGCACCATTCCCTATTTTTTCGGTGCTATCTGGAGTTTCTCCACATTTAGTGGAGTTTCTCTAGGCCAAAGTGGCAGTGGGAGTAAAAGAGCCATAACTTTGGCTAGGAGAGGTATTTTTGGACGAATTTTTTTTTTTGATTTCGGGTCTCTTCGACATTATGGAGCTGTTGGGAGTGTTTGCAGAGCCATCAGGGTGCTCTAACAGATAATTTACCAGCGTTTTTGGTCGTGGAGCCACCAGGGCCTAAGGGAAGAAGAGCTGTTTTGGTCTACCTTCATCCAATGGAGGTGATTTTTTAGTCAGTTTATACTAATTTGAGCCTTCTGAATCTTAATTTGCAGTGTATTTTTCCCTTTGAAGCTTCTATACAGTTGTATTCACATTTTGAGCAATTTATTCAAAAAGGACAAGCCCATTTTGGGAGGCTTGATCCAGCGGAGGTAGCCCAAGAGAGGGGTGAACTGCTTAAACAATTATTTGCTGTCATACTGTATAATTTTGCTGCATATTTTCAGATTCTGCTCCTTTAAACAGTAAATTTTTATAAGCAAAATTTTCCCAAGCAGGTTTAAATAGAGAACAAAATTTATCAGTTCATCATCAAAACTCTACACTTCATTTGCAGAATATGTATACTTGCCTATTCACACATTAAAGTTGGATCAATGAATACTTTGCAGTTAAAACAAATACTTTCATTGATCGGATCTTTGTGATTACATTTTATTTCTTTAGGCAGAGTCTGTAGAAGGGCCAGGTAGCCTCTGGATTCATCCTTTCTAGTAAAGGTGAAATATTCGGTGAATGCCCCTACAGTCAATCTCTGTATGAGAAATTCTTTGTTCTCACAATTTCAGATCATCAGCCACAGCTGGTTTCCTTAAAATATCATGCTGGATTTTTAGATTTTGCATGTCAACAACTGGTTCTTGTGTTTCAGCTGCTGCGTGAGTAGCTGGTTCTTGTGGAGCAGCTACTGGTTGTGTAGAAGATAATGTCAAATTACCCTGGGCATCTGGCTCTTGTGGAGCAATGCCTCAGGATGAGACGGGTAATGATTCCTGGGTTTGGAAGGATTGTGATGACTAGAGTCTTAGCAAAATGGCTACAGGGTCAGGAGTAATGGAAATGGATTCAGATTCTTTAGGTGTTTTCATTTTTCTCCTGGGTAGGAAAGCAGAAAAAGCAGTGACCTTCTTTTTCTTTTTGTGAGAATATTCTTCCGTAGGAGAGGGGTTGTCGGAGAAAGTGGCTGATTTGGATGCAGCCCTTGTCTGCCTTTTTGATACAGAGGTGGTTGGGACTTGCCTCTTTCTTTTATGAATAGGGAAAGATGGTGGTGTTTCAGCCTTAGAGTCATCACTAGGGATGTGAATGGTAGGCTGGAATGACTCTGCTAAATAAGAGGGACTTGAAGATAGGTCAACTGAATTAAGTGGTTCTGAAGATGGGATTGACGGGGGATCCGTAATATTCTCCAATTTCTATTCATAAGAACTTTTAGAGATTTCTCGGGGGTTTTCAGCTTCTTGGGGAATTTTGGCTTGTTGGGGAATTTTGGGGGCTTGGTCAAGCAGTAGGGGTACGTTATTTAAAGGGGGGTTTTGCTAAGAAAAACCCCTCTGGATTAATAATTGATAGAGGCGATGATGAGTAAGGGACAGTAATGGAAACTTTACCCATCTACAGTAATATGACATATTCTTAATACATCCAAGAAGATAATAAGGAATGTTCACTAGTCTACCATGTCGTAAGGGGCTCATTAAAACAAAGTCATGTTGATAAACTACCTGATAACGCCCTTCGCAATTTAAATAATGCTTGACAAATTCAGCCACCTTGGCCCACGGAGGAGGTAGTGAGTGCAATGTTATGCCTCGACCTTTGATCTCAACATGTTCTTCTGGAAGGGGGAAGTCCTGTTGCGCATTTAGGATGATGTGTTTTCTTCTAAACCACCGAGTACCTGTAACTGGCAAGCCTGAAACTTGCGCAATATCATCCTCTGACATCGGAATTCTGACCCCTTGGACTGTGGAATGGTCTTGCTGGAGATTCTGTGCAAACTCCAAAACTTGCTGAGGGTCAAATTCTCGCAATCTTTCAAAGTCAGTGACCCATCCTGCCTGCTGAAAGATTTGGAAAGCCTTTGGAAACAATTGAAGAAGAGCCATTGAGCCAGGCTCATGCCTGATAGCCGGGCCTCCCATAATTTTTAACTTAAGTCAATTGCAGAGACAAAGAGCAGAATCACAGGCTCGATCAGAATAATCGTTATGACTAAGGACTGGAGCTTCAGTAAAGGTCGAAATAATGGATATACAGAATGACGGTGGGTTGTATGATGTGGAATGATGGTTTTAATTTTCGAAATTCCCCCCCCTACGTGCGATGAAATGATGTTTAAATGTGCGGGAGTTATGATCATAATGAGAAAGATCCTCTCTTTAAACTATTATTTAATTGTATTACATAAAAAATCCACGTACCTTATATTTATTTCTGTTTTATAATTTGAAGTACATAATGCTTGTTCATAGTGGCTTAACACTGATGGAAGAATTTTTAGATTTCTCTAAAATGTAAAAACAGGAGCATATTAGAGTCTGCTCAATTCATGGATAATATTCACCCAAGGAATCTGAAGAATAAAAGAGGGGAACTGGAAAACTTGTGTAGTAGGAAAAAAATGGTGTTGGAGCAATGGAAAGATGGATGACATGCTGTTGAAAGTGGTGTTTCAGAAATAATAGGGATTTAGTACCAGGGGAATTGGGGAAGTACTTGCTGAAGAATGATATTTCAGCAATAAGGAATAGGGAAAATACTCGCTGAAGAATGGTGTTTCAGCAGTGGGTAGAATAGGGAAAACGATATGAAAAGGGAAAAGAAAGATTGAGGGGATAGGAAATGAAATGCTATTGGGGGATGGGGAAATGAATTGAAGAGGAAAGCAAAGCTTCTTCAGATTGAAGCTTAGATCTTCTTGTGATGACATTTTCCTCCTTGGTGAGTTCTTCCTTAATCTGTAACATACAATTATAACATGCCAACCCTTGACAGGGATTATTAGTTTTAAATCTAATCTAATGCTAAAAATATAGTGTAGAAAATAATTAAATGTTGTGAGGAGCAGAAGACTTCCCTAGAAAAAGATAGTGTGTATCAGTCATGCAAGCAACCTTAAAATCTTCTTTAAAAACAGGGCGCTGGTACAAACGAACTCTATGACCATTTACTAGTAGAGGTGTTTCAGGATCATCAATTGTTAAAAGTCTTACTGTTCCATTAGGAAAAACAACATCTACTTCATAAGGTCCCAACCATCTTGTACGTAGCTTGCCTTGAAAATTTTCAAACCGAGAGTCATATAATAAACCCCAATTCCCTTTTTGGAACTTCTTGTGCTTAATGTTTTTGTCATGCCACTTTGTTCTTTGTTGTTGAATCATGGTTGTCTGGTGAATGGCATCTATTCTTTCTTCATCCAATTCAAGAAGCTACTGCAACCTGGCTATCTGCACATCAGTCAAATCAAGTTTAACAACTAAAGCAGTTCTTAAAGTTTTAATTTCAAATTCCACAGGAAAAACAACACTTTTACCATAAACCAATTCATAGGGAGAAAATCCTGTAGTATTTCTCTAGGTAGTTCTATAAGCCCATAGTGCTTCAGGGAGCCCTTGAGACCAATCCTTCCAGTTATCCTTCACTGTTTTAGTTAGAATGGCTTCTATTACTTTATTTGTGCTTTCCACCTGCCCATTGGCTTGGGGATGATATGGTGTAGTCATTCTATGATGAATATGATATTTCTGAAGGGTAGATTTAAATCCATGAGAATTGAAGGGAGGTCCTCCATCTGTAACTAGCTCTCTAGGAATTCTAAATCTAACAAATATTTCTTCAAATAGGAAAGCTAGGACAGCTTCTTCATTGGCTCTAAGAATTACTTTAGCCTCCACCCATTTAGTCATGTAGTCTGTAGAAACTAAGATATAAGTTCTTTGATTGGATGGAGGATTAATGGATCCTATGAAATCTAAGGCCCATCTTTCGAATGGTTCAAGTACTACCTGGGGGTTTAATGGCATTTGATCTCTATGATTGGGTTGACCCATTCTTTGACAGTTGTCACAAGCCTACACATATTTCTTTGTATCCTTAAACAATGAGGGCCAATAGTATCCCATCCTCAAAATCTTGTGAGCTGTTCTTTTATCAGCAAAATGCCCTCTGCAGGGGCCATCATGCCAAGCTTTTAGTATGTCATACACCTCATCCTCTCTAATGCATCTTCGGATTTCATGATCAAGTCCTGTGTGGAAAAGACACCCACTTATCCAGCTATACCTGGCACTTTGTTGAAAAATTCTCCTCTTTTCTCTATGTGACAGGTGTGATGGGAATTTTCCTACAACCAAATAATTGGCAATGTTTGCATACCAAGGAGAGTGAGCAGATATTGCAAATAGATACTCATCAGGAAAGGAATCATCTACTAGAATATTATTATCAGTTTTTAATTGTGAAACGAAATCAGCCACAACATTTTCTTTACCTGGTCGATCTACAATTGTAATATCAAACTCTTGCAGTAACAATAACCATCTAGTAACCTGAGCATTTGTGACAGATTTATTCATTAAATACTTAATAGCCGAGTGATCAGTATGGACAAAAGTAGAATAACCAGTAATGTAATGTCGAAATTTGTTAATGGCATATATTACTGCTAAGAATTCCTTTTCGGTAACTGTATAATTAAGCTCAGCAGGGGTCATGTTCTTACTGATAAAATAGATAGCATAAGGAAGATGGTTTTCCTCTTGTCCCAAGACAGCTCCAATTGCAGTATCTGAAGCATCAGAAGATATATGAAATGGAAGTGCCCAATCAGGTCCTCTCAAAATAGGAGCTATGGATAACTGATGCTTGAGTGCTACAAAGGCTTCCCGACAAAGATTAGTCCACTCAAATTCAACATTTTTCATGAGCAACACAAATAATGGAGAAGCTATCTTAGAAAAGTCTTTAATGAATCTCCTGTAATATCCAGCATGTCCAAGAAAACTTCTTACATCAGTTTGTGTTTTAGGAACAGGAAGATTTTGAATGACCTGTATTTTGGATGGGTCTACCTGAATTTCTTGAGATGAAATGAAATGTCCAAGCACTACCCCTTCACCCATCATCATAAGACATTTTTCAGTACTTAAGGAGAGGTGAGCTTGTATACAACGTTTAAGTAAATTCTCAAGATTATGTAATGCATCTTCAAAAGACACACCATAAAGAGTAAAATCATCCATAAATATTTCCATAGAGTCATTCAACATATTAGAAAAGATTCCTATAACAGCCCTTTGAAAAGTTGATGGTGCATTACATAGTCCAAATGGAAGAAATCTATAGGCAAAAGTTCCCCAAGGACTAGTAAAAGTGGTCTTGTCTTGGTCTTGGGGTGCAATTCTGATTTGGTTATACCCACTGAATCCATCTAAAAAGGAGAAGAATTTCTTCCCTAACAAACTATCCAACACTTGATCAATGAATGGTAAAGGAAAGTGGTCCTTTTGAGTAGCTTTGTTTAAGGCTCTATAATCTACACACACTCTCCATTTCCCATTTTTCTTAGGGACTATTACTAATGGGGAAACCCATTCACTGTCAGATATAGGGTATATAAATCCTACATTAAGCAATTTCTGAAGTTCCTCTTTCACAATTCCTCTTAAATTAGGATTCATTCGTCTTTGGGGTTGACAGACTGGTCGGCAACCTTCCTCAATATAAATCCGGTGAGTACATAATTCAGGAGAGATTCCCTTCATATCCGTGTAATCCCATGTGAATGCTTCCTTATTTTCAAGTAATAACTTCATTAACTGCCGTGTTTCAGCAACTGTTAGATCAGAATTTATGTTCAGTGTTTTTCCAGGTTCTATTTCCACTGTTATGCTTTTAGAGGAGATGTTGGTTGATGTTTGCGATAAATCTTCAGATTCAATCTTATCATGGGTATCTTTTTCAAAGAGTGTAATCAAATGATTGTGATTTTCAGCAACCACAGAGGAAGGTTCACAAATAAAACTATTAATTACTCCGTCCTCCATGTTGTATTTAAAACTTAAAGCTTGTTCGATGGTCAAAATAGGCTGCACAGCATTATCATCATAATCCATCCATATAGAATTCTCATTGCTAATCATGGGTGTAGCATGAGGATAAAGAGTAAGCTGTTTAGTTTCATATCGATTGGAAATTGTCATTGAACCAGATCTACAGTTGATAAAGGCATTGGCTGTAGCTAGCCAGGGTCTTCCTAGAATTAGAGGGTGTCCCCCCAACTTTGTTTTAGTTTGCGACACCACAAAGTCAGCTGGGTAATTCCAGGATTCAACCGAGATAACTAAGTCCTCAACAACTCCTTCTAGTTTAATTTTGGAGAGGTTAGCTAGCTCTAGGATGGTTGGTGTATCTCTAATTGTATTATTTAGTTGTAGCACTTGTGAAGTCTCCAGAGTCATGATGTTTATTGCAGTGCCTAAGTCTACCAGAACTTGAGGGATTATTGTTTTACCAATTTGAACTGTCACAGTAGGATGGTCAGGGTCACCATATTTCACAGGAGGGGTTTTTCTAGACATTAATGTGGATAGATCACCCATAACATGGACTGTAAGGGGATCCTTAGCTTTCCTACCCGGTTTCTTAACACAAATATCTCTCATGGTTCTGGCATAAATTGGTACATCTATTAGTGCCTGTAAAAGTGGAATTTCAACATACAAATTTTGCAATTCCCCTAAAATATTAAAAGCAGGTGTTTCAGGCATTTTAGTTAAAATTAAACGCTCGGGGAATGGTGGATTTGTTATTTCAGCACCCCTGTTAGAGGGTGTTTGTGCTTCTTTGTGTGAATTATGTTTCTCAGTTTCTTCTTTATCAGAATCAGAAGAAGTTATATCATCTATGATGGGTTCTACTATTTTCCCAGATCTTAAATGAATATCATTACATTGCACAGGGAAAGTAGAAAATGTGGGCTGATTCTGAATATCAATGACTTGCACAACTTTATTATTGGGGTTAGGATTTGGTTGCACAGGTAGCTGGGGTCTCATTTGATTATTTGGTGGAGCTCCTGATGGTAGCGAAAGTGGTTGTTGAAATTAAGGAAATTGATTTGGATACGGGAGTTGTTGGCCTCTCCAATTTGAATTCCATTGATTAAAAGAAGATGGCTATTGTGGGGGCCAAGGAGTCCACACTGCAGGATCTACAAAGGTAGGATTTGCTTGTTGCATGGGTGGGTAGTTCATTTGATTAAAGGGTGGGTATTTCATTTGGTTAAAGGGAGGGTAATTTGTCTGACTGAAAGAAGGATAATTATTCCAACGATTAGAAGATGTAAATGGCATGCTAGAATTCATACCTTGTCCTCTTGGTTGCCATTGTCTTCTTTGTGTTAGCAGGTAAACTACCTCAGCTTCTTCTTCTGTTGGTTGCAATGCTGCCTTTATTCCTGGTAGAGAAGGGCATTTTTGTGTTTCATGATCTTTCTCACAAAGGGTGTAGATTGGTATCTTGCCCAATGGACATTCCCTTAGTGGATGTTTGTCTTTGCATTTTGGGCAAAAGATAGCCAAAGCTGCTTCTGCTTTAGCCTGCTTCTTTTTAACCTGCAAGGTATCAATTTGTGAAGAAAAAGAACTTAACATTTCAGCTTTAAATTCCTCAAGTAAATTACCTATTTCAGCTCTTGTTGCTCCACCACTGGCTGATTTTTGAACTCTTGAATAAGTGGAATCTCTGTTATTTAATCTGTTCCTTGCAGCTCCTCTTGAGCATCTTTTACAGAGGTCAACAATATCATCATATGATTCTTTAGATATATCTCCCTTACCAAGCATATTTAGCATGTCTAAACAATCATCCCTTACTCCTTTCAGTAGTATTGTTTTAAGAATATCTTTACTTACCCCAGGATGATCAGATCTTTTCAGATTGTATTGCAGTCTCTCCACAAAGTCTTCCAAATTCTCGTCCTCCTTTTGTACCATCTTGAATAATTCTTCCCTCTTTTCTCTTGTCTGACAATAATCTTGATATTTAAGCAGAAATTTCTGCTTCATCTGTTCCCATGTTGTGATTACCTGGCTTTCGAGGCTCATGAACCACCTTAATGCATTTCCTTTTAATGTTGCTGGAAACAGTTTCAGCTTCTGAGCGTTAGTAACATAATCATAACTTCTACATAATATATCAAATTCAAAGAGAAATTCGTCAGGATCTTCAGAGGATAAACCATGAAAGTTTGGTAAAGCGGACAATGGGATATTTTTCATAGGAGTTGCACCCCTAGGAAGATCACTAATAGGAAATCCTAGGGTAGAGAGGGAATTTTCATCTTTTCCTTCTCCTTCAAGATCTAATCTTCCCCCAAACAATTCTTCATTGTTTCCCTCCATTGTTTGTTCTCCCACTGCACTTGCTCGGTCCTCAAAATTTTCTACTGGTTCCTCAATATTTTCCACTAATTTTTCAATGTCTCCTGCTGCGTCTTCTGCTAATTCCTCAGTGTTTTCTTCTAGTTTTTCAGCACTGTTTATTGGTTCTTCAATATCTGTTGTTGATTCCTCAATTTTTTCAGGGCCCACAACTTCTTCTGTTTTGTAATCTGATTGAGGGGAGCATTGAGGCTTTGGTCTTCGAGAGCTTAATCTCTGTGAAGATTTAGCCTTTGATACAGTTTCATCAATGAAAGTATTTCTTCCTCCCCTTCCTTTGCCCTTGCCAACTGTAGGGTTAGTTTTCTTCTAGGTTCCGCGTCCTCTCATACAATATGCACATCTAGAAAGAAAACATCAATGGTTTTGAAATCTATAATTGCCTTCCCCGGCAACAGCGCCAAAATGTTGGTTGCTTTAATTGTTTTAACAATTCAAGCACCACATAAATTGTCAACCCAGGAAGGTCTGTTTATTCCAAAGACAATCACACACTATATATGCTCAATTCCAAAAGAAAAGAAGGGTTGTAGCATTAATTACACATATTATATTAATCACACTATTCACACCTCACTTTAACAAAGCTGAAGCCTACTTGTGTTATAGCAGAAACAATCCTCTATTGCAGACTTTCATTAAAAGAATCCTAGGAAAGATAATGAAAGGAAATCGCTCTACAGAAAAGAAGATAAATCAACCATAACGGAGAACAGGACCCTATTCCTCAAACAGGAATCTTCAACACCTGTTTCCGGTTATCAATCACACTGCAAAAGAAAAATATCAATCATTGGAGAACAGGACCCTATTCCTCCAAACAGGAACCTTCAGCACCTGTTTCCTGATGTCAAACTGTCACGCATTCATTCCGCAAACAAATGACTGGAAATAAAATAACTCACAGCTTTTTCAGAATGAACAATATAGAACTAATGCAGTAAACAGAGAGAACAGAGTATGACTAAGAAACACAGGGCTGCATAAATAACCTTCAACAAACAACATATAATTAAGGTGTGAATAATGTAAAGAGTTAACGGGCTACAGGAACAATTGGGTGAATCTTGTGATGAAAGCGGGCCTTTTCCTTCTCACAAGATTCCCTAGAGAAAGAATTTAAATTAAAGTGCTCAAAAGAAACCTTTATTCATCTGTCAAAAAATGATACATTACAATGGAGCCTTGCTCCTTTCTGTTCAGAAAAATGTGTTTCCCGCAGTCTCCAAATCCTCTTCTAATGATGATGTCTCCTCTTTTTAAAGAGGAGACATCTATTACAGTCACATGAGAGAAATCCTATTTTTATCCAAATCTGATCTTTTATTTCAAAACAGGGTCTTTCTATTCTTCCATAGAAAAATGTTGTTACAAAAATACTGGCTTCAGAATAATTCGTGTAACAAATTTCCTTGCTTGTCTTTTTCTTGTTGCGATCATTCTTGAAATATACTTTCGAAATCGCAAATTACGAGTAGTTTCAACAATGGGATTTGCATGCTCGTTGACTGTTTCAGCAATGGAATTGCCTGTTTCAGCAACAGGGTCGACTGTTTCAGCAACGGGGTCGACTGTTTCAGCAACACGTTCCTTATCATAGATTATCTGCGATATCTCAGCAACTATATATCTTCGATTAATGATTAAATATAAAGATAATGTCGAATTATATGCAAAAAAAATTAAACATAGAGTAAAGAGAAGAACTTTGTATACCTTTGGGAAAAATGGATGAAAATGATAATGTAAACTTTAGATATGGACTAGAAAGAGTAAACAGGTGGCAAAAATATGTAGTCAAAATGATACATTATGAGGTCCTAACACTAAACAGCTAAGTATGTAGGAAGTCTAAGTAGACCTCATGAAAATATAATCTCCAATATTCCCATATGCTTTCCATCTCCTTCATTATATAATTTATCAGCTTCCTCACCAAGGGTCCCACCCACTATGAGGTTGCTTCCATGCAAAGGCTCCTCCACAAAAACTGCGTTGTCCATCAAGATGGTGCAATGTATCTAGACAAATTTGGTCAAAATTGACCTTGTCCACATATTTTAGACCTTGTTCACACATGTGGATGCTTGAATGGGTTATTTCATGATCCCCTTTTACATTAGAGAGGATTTTTATTCATATATTGAGCAAATTAAGAGCCTCCTTGCTCAATTATTCATGCATCTAGATTTCAAAAGAAAAATTAATATTTCTATTAGCTGAAGCTAAATTAAGAATATTACAATAATAAATGGGTACAAGAGTATACTATGCCATAATGAATATGGGATATAATGTGTTACTCTTTTACATAATATTGTATTCAACCTCTGACATAATACAAAGACATTATTACCTTCCAAGGAATATAATGTATTCCAACACTCCCCCTTAATAATGGCTGGGATAAGGGCCCATCCTAAGACTACCTAACACTAAGGGAGGAAGGAGTCATTAATACTCCCCCTTGATGACAACTTCCCTCATCCCAAGCAAAGAACGAAGATACACATACTTCACTTTTGTTAAGGATTTCGTGAAGATATCAGTTGCCTGCTGCTCGGTAGGACAATACTCCAGAGAAATAATACCATCAGCGACAAGGCCTTGAATATAATGAGAATCAAGGTTGAGATGCTTCATTTTGGAGTGATATATTGGATTGTAAGCAAGTTGAATTACACCCTGATTGTCACATTTCAACATGTTCGATGATTTCGGAACCAGACCAAGCTCGGTAAGAACATGTCGTAACCAAACGGCCTCTTTAGCTGATTCTTTCGCTGCTCTATACTATGCTTCACATGAAGATAAAGAAAGAGTCTTCAACTTCTTGCTAGACCAAGAGATCAGACCTGAACCAAGTTGAAATATGTAACCAATAGTTGACTATCGATCAAAACTATCACCTTCCCAATTATAATTTGTATAACCAGAGAGTAAACTTGTAGCACTGCTTGAATAAAATACACCATAATGCAATGTCCCTTATAAATATCGTATAATTCTCTTGGCTACCTGCCAATGGCTTTCACGAGGTTGCTGCATGAATCGAGAAATCACACTGACGGAAAAAGCGAGATATAGTCTATTGTGAGTTAAATATATTAAACTTCCAATGAGCTTACGATAAAGAGTAGCATCAACGAGTGGAGTGGTATACTCAATATTTAACTTTACACCAGATTGAAATGGTGTAGGAGAAGGTTTACAATTACTCATATGGAAACCATCCAATAGATCTATCGCATACTTAGGCTGAGAGAGAAAAATACCATTGGCCATATGCCAGATATGACGACCCAAGAAATAGTGCAATGTACTGAGATATGTCATCTCAAACTGCTTCTGAAGACAAATTTTCATATCTTGAATTAAAACAAGTTGGTTACCAGTGATAATTAGATCATCCACATATAAAACAATAATGAGGACATTATCACCAAAGTTCTTAACATACAGATTTGGATTAGATATACAATGCTTAAAACCATTATTCAAGAAATATGCATCAATTTTGTCATACCAAGCCCTAGAGGCTTGTTTGAGACCATATAAGGATTTGTGTAATTTGCATACTAAACTTGAGGATTCAGCAGAAATAAAACCAAGATGTTGTTGCATATAAATTTCTTCAGTAATATCACCATTTAAAAAAGAACTTTTAACATCCATTTCATGAATTTCCCACTTAAAAGATGCAGTAAGTGATAAAATGGTTCTTATTGTGTTCATTTTAGCAACAGGAGAAAAAGTTTCATTATAATCAATACCTTTAAGTTGATTAAAGCCTTTGGAAACTAATATAGCTTTATACTTTTAGTTTTGTCCTTCTATAGTGAACTTAGTTTTATAAACCCACTTACAACCAACTAATTTTTTTCCTAAAGGAAGAGGAACAAGAGACCAAGTATTGTTTCTCAAAATAGATTCATATTCAGTAGACATATCTTGTTCCCAATGAGGATTACCCTTAGCTTGAGCATAAGTAGTAGGATCATTTGTTGCCAAAACTTTGGTCATAAGAGAAAAGTTAGATATAGTTCGACGAGTGTCAAAAGGATTTCTGATCTCACTACGTGTAGATTCAAGGTTTTTCTGAGCCCAAACAGGAAGAATAGAAGGAACATGGGTCACTTCAGAAGCTTCATGAGTTTCAGGTGGAATACTTGAGGGAGAGGAAGAATCAAGATCAATAAGAGGCACAGAACTGGAAGGAGTAACATGAATAGGAGTAACAGGTGGTATTGGTAAATTCAGGGTAACATGAGTTTCTACAGACTCAGGAGGGGAAGAGACTTCATGAAATTGAACATCCCTTCTGATTATGACACTTTTATTAGAAGGATAAAACAACCTGTAAGCCTTGGAATTCTCATCATAACCAATGAATATACACTTGTGATATTTGGGTTCTAACTTTTTCCGTTTTTCATTAGGAATATGAGCCCAACGTTCACAACCAAACACCTTAAAATTACTAATATCTAGTTTACATCCATTCCATTTTTCCTTAGGGGTAACATGCTTAACAACTTTAGTAGGAACTCTATTTAAAATAAAATTAGCACAACAGATGGCTTCAGCACAAAATTTCTTATGCAGTCCTTTAGAATAAATCATACATCTAGCCATTTCAACTAAAGTTTTGTTTTTCCTTTCAGCAATACCATTTTGTTGAGGTCTGTAAGGAACAGTATTTTGATGTTGAATACCATGTTTAGATAATTATCCATCAAATTATTTCTTAACAAATTCCCCCCTATTATCAAATCGCAAAGTTTTAATACTCTTACCAGATGCATTTTCAACCATGGATTTAAATTCTTGAAATTTTACAAATGTTTCACTTATAATTTTCAAAAAATAAACCCAATATTTTCAACGAAATTCATCAATAAAGGTAATAAAATAAATTGCATGGGATATTGAAGGAACTCCAAGAGGACCACAAATATCACTATGAATTAATTGCAAAGGTTCTTTAGCACACAAGGATTTACCCTTGTCAAACATTTCTCTATGATGTTTACCAAGAACACATCCTTCACAAACACCAGTACTAAAATAAATATTAGGCAAACGATGAACCATTTTAGTTAGTATTTGCATTTTACCATAATTCAAGTGACCCAATATTTCATGCCATAATTTTCTTATCTCATCAGCATGAGCAACATAAGAATAAAAGGGTTGTCTCTTAGTTGAATTAAAACCTGAAAATTTATATAAACCAGTTGTATGATCAACAGGGCCAGAAGAAACTACTTTGTAATTTTGGTTGATATCTTTAAGAACATATTTATCGGGCCAAGCTTCAAATTTAAAACCTTTTTGACATGCACGATAAATATAAATTAAGTTGATGGGCATGTTTTGAACATGAAAAACATCTTCCAATTGACCATTAGCAACATTAATATTACTAAAACTAATTACGTAAAGTTGTTTACCATCACCAATAGAAACTTTTTGAGATGAGTGCTTATTAGTGTCACAAGATGTAAATAAAGAAGCATTATCAGTCATATGTTTAGAAGCACCAGAATCCATTGTCCATTCCACATTAGAAGAAAAATTATTAGATGAAACAATAGATGCACATAAATCTACTTGAGATTCATTATAATTTTTCTTGTTTTCTTTAGTCATTAAACGTTTCGGTTTAAAGAAATTCTTTCAGGATGTTTAGTTTTACCACAATGCTTACAAGGATCATACATTTTTTTCTTCTTACTAGTTTCATGATGTGCATGAGAAGCATGACCATTATTATTAGTATGATTAGAAGTGTGTGAACAAGAACCTTTGGCATTATTAAAACTTTTCTTAGGATTTTTATTATGTGCCATAAGAGCTTTATTTGGTGGAAATTTTCCTAAAGCAATCAACCTTTCTTGATCATTTATCAACCCTTTCTAGAAATCATCAAAGGTAGGTTTCATGGTATTTGGAGGCAATTCAAGAGCCCTATTCCTAGTTTGGATGAACGTGTCAAAACAAGATGGAAATTTTTGTTCTACAAGAATGATAAGAGCGGGGTCTATATTCTTGTAATATTTACCACAATTATTTAACTTTTCATTTAATTTTTTCAATTGAGCAAGATATAATTCTAGTCTATCAAAATTAGTAGGATCTAACTCACGAATCTTCTTTTCAAGGTAATAAGCAAAAACATCATCAGATTTACCAAATAAAGAAGCAATAATTTCCCATATCTCAACCGAGTTGTCTTTTGCCTCAACACTTACCTGAAGACTATCTGAAACCGTTTGACCAATGAGCCCTCTTGTTTGATCAAAATTTTCTTCCCATTTAATCAAGGCTTGAGCATCTGTAGGTTTCTTGTGTTCACCATTAACCAACCTCCATAGTTTCTTACTCCTGAGAACATCAATCATCCTTTTCCATGCAAGATAGTTAGAGTCAATAAGTTTAGGAACATAAGCTACTTCTGAAGTAATAATGATAGAAATTTTAACAATAAATATAAACCCAAATGCAATAAATGGCAAGAGAAAAAATTGGATAGAATACTGTAAATTTCTACAGTTTGTTTGCCATCACCAAAAAAACCTAAAAAAGCTACCAATCTTAAACCAACGATAACTTTGCTTCTGAGACTCCGTTTGAGCTCTTTTTTTTTTTAATTGCATAGCTCGGTGACACCGCGGTGAGAGGAACCCAAATATCTACTTGTTTCTAGGAAATTATGCACAAAAGGTAATAGATCTGACAAAAAACATTAGGTGGAAAAATAAAAAACACTCAATAATGTTCCAAATGCTTATTATAACAAGTTTTTAGAAATGGCATAGCCACTCTGCATCCACCTATGCAACCGATATTCTGATTTGAACCCTCAGTCCGCCAATTTTCTACCCTGTAAAAAAACAAAAATTGTCGTAACTGTCGTAACTAAATATTACAACCGAAAGATATATCTCCTTGAGGAGGATTCAAAAAACATATAGATATTATAGAAAAAAAATCAAGAACCCCTTGAAAATCCAAAAAACATATAGATCTTTCAGAAAAACAATCAAGAGCCCCTTGAAAAAAATTCTGCAAAAAAACTACACAACAAAGTTAGGGTTATGAGAAAAAAAAAATCTCAAATATGTACAAACATGCCCAGGTCTAAAGTGAAGAATAATTGCTACCAAATAGAAAGAAAATCTACAAAAAAATGAGTGCCTCGATAATAAAAAATGATGATACACGTTGATGGTTAAATTCAAAGAAGAAGTTAGATCATAGTAGCCATGGCTCTGATACCATGTGAGAATATTAGATCTACTAAACTAGCTATCTATCTAAGAAACCAACAACATATCAACATATAAATAAGAACATAAAGAGAACAAGGAAAAATAATACAAGAGACACTACAAGAAAAAATCCCATTGGTGAGGGGCAAAAAAGGTCACCATAAGCTCATTGGTGAGGGTTAAAAGAGCCTTCGTCACCAAAAACTGAACATCACCAAAGGTGGCGTCGCCGAAAGTATAGGTGTTGTGGTGACATTCAAGGTCCGTCACCAATAATTATTTATAGTGACGAATAGTGACCGTCACCATTTCATATGAGCAATGGTGACGGACAATAGCCTCCGTCACCAAAAAATTGAATGTCACCAAAGGTGGCGTTGCCAAAAGTATAGGTCTTGTGGTGACATTCAAGGTCCATCACCAATAATGATTTATAGTGAAGGATAGTGACCGTCACCATTTCATATGAGCAATGGTGATGGAAAATACACTCCGTCACCAAAAAACTGAACGTCACCAAAGGTGGCGTCACCGAAAGTATGTGTTGTGGTAACATTCAAGGTCCGTCACGAATATTGATTATAATGATGGATAGTGACCATCACCATTTCATATGAACAACAATGATTTTTTGTGATGGACCTTTCATGGCTGTCACTATTGGTGCATATATATAGCGACGTTCATTGACCATCACCATAAACTCATTGGCGACATCAAGGTCTGTCACGAATAATGACTATAATGACAAACAGTAACCCTCACCATTTCATATCAACAACAACGATTTATGTTGATGGACCTTTAATGGTCGTCACTATTGATGCATATATATGGTGGCGTTCGTTGACTGTCACCATTTCATATTTTGGTGAGGGTTGAAAAATGTCACCATAAGCTCATTGGTGATGGTCAAAAGAGCATCCGTCACCAAAAATTGATCTTCTTCATTCCCTATATATGAATATCAGGGCACGATGGAATCGAACCACCAACCTCCTGCTTGTAACGCAGGTGCTCTTCCATTGAGCTAGCACCCTTTAAAGAATTAGACTTTAAACTAGAAATTGCCCCTAAAGGTGCAAATATACCCAAAGGAATAAGAACCAGGAAAACTGAAAGAATTCATTGTCCTTGCTCCTATTTTTATTCTACGACACTCTACAAAGTATGATCTTGATCTATGACGTATTTGTGCCGAGTGGTTCTAATTTAATAGTAAATGTTATACTCAAATAAAATAAATGAATAACTGAGAGGCCTTATGGGCTAATTTTTAATCCTTACACCAAAATCTCTTAATATTCAAGTCTATGGAACAACTCGTTCAAAGTTCAAACTGAAGTAGATTTTAAACGGAAAGCCTAAAACCAGCGAAGTAGTTTAAAAGTTAACACTTTGGATATAACTTATGTTCAAATTATATGACAAGTTATGCCATAACCTTGAAACTAGTTTCTTAGCTAAAAGATTTTCTTAAGTCAACAATGACAAAGAAAGATAGTCATGGCAAGCAAAATTCTCTTGTTTTTTCTAATGAGGGTGCATGTAACTTGATAAAGGTTGTATGAGAGTATCAAACCATAAATAGTTTCACTAAAACATGGAAATGACAAAGTCTTGTTAAGCAACAAAAGTTTAGATGAATATATGAAAAGCATCGAGCTAAATGATATAATTAAACTAAAAGTAACTATAAAAAAATAAAATTTCCATCATATACCATCTGGTTTGGTTAGTTCTTCTGAAAGAGAAAGTGAAATTGTGTGATCCAACTCCTAATCTTGATTATGTAATGGACCATCCTGAAAAAAAATGTCCACATACAACAATCAATGTTATTGTATTGGTAAGACTTTTGATATAATCTATCAAATCATGTACTATGTAGGAGAATAACTGGAAAGCACAACTAAAAATTTGAATCACAACATAACAATACAAAACAACATGCAACAGGAAAGGAACAACTCCACAATTTGAGAAATATGCAACATATAACTGCTACTAAAATATAGTTGATAAAATTAAACTAAACTCACCTAAAGAGAATTTTTCGTAGAAATATTTGAGGCTTTGGTCTTCCCGGGCTCTGAAAAATGCAAAGGCGCCACTACAAATCAACTATAATTTCAATTTATATCATTTTTAAAATATGCATACATATTTCTTCCAGTGGCTAGATGTAGGTATTTGCATTGTAGTGGTAACAAGATCGACCCCTGAAAGTTAATATGTTTAACGGATTATCCAATATTTTCAAAATAAATAAAAATAGCTTAACAGGATGGAGATATGAATTGTTTTCCATGTGTTGACTTGTTGACCAGACAATCAGTGGGGCATTCACTCATGTTAGGATTAAACTGTCTGTTGATCTCAAAATCAATTTCAATTCCTTCCGATCCAGTTCTGATTCTCTCTGTTCAAAATCCCTTTGGTTGTGAATGTGTTAAAATTTCAGGAATATATCATTATATCTGCCTCAAATCAATTTCAATTCCCTCTAGTCTAATTCCCTTAGGGATAATGATCATATTAACATTGTATCATGGAAAATTCCATATACTTTAATACCTTCCAATTCCCTTGTTGTAAATGTGTTAAACTCTTCATTAGCATATATATAGATCAACATTGTATCACGGAAAAACCTATTGACCCTGATACCATCTTAAGAGTGAGGGATAGTAAATGTGTTAAATTTCCTAGTATTTCTTACTGTGTATTCAAGTACAGGGCCTGTAATAGTTTACGTTAGAATTACATGCTTTCTTTTTATGCAGAGAGTTTTTGAATTTCTTGTCATTTGTGTTTAAAAGAGGGTTTCATTGTTTGATTTTATTTGTGTAGGGAATGTGCTAATATGATTGCAGGATTCTATAAGAATGGAAAAGAGGGTGATTTGAAGGCTGTGTATAATAAGTACTCAATTTCACACAAAAAATTATTTTTAAAATTTTTATTTCATTTTAAAATAGTTGGAATTTAAAATTTAAATTTTAAATTCATCTAGTAAAGCATAGGATGAGAAGGGAGTAGAAAGAGAAGGATACCATCATTACTATGTCATTACTCTGAGACAATTATGTTAGTGTAACTTCCTTTTTAAATTTCACCTCCTATTAAAAAATATATAAAAGCTAAAATTTCCATATATTTTACTTAATTATTATTTTCCACATTCCCCACTCCCGGCATTACTTTGCACCTCTCGGTGCAAATTCTTTTTTCTCTAAAAATTATTTCAACAGCCATTAACACAAAAAAAAATCACCATGTTAAATATGAATTACACACCCAAACAAATACCTATAACTAGGGCCCTCATTTTCAGTAATTCAAACAGAAAATGCATCTGCAGTGTTTTATATGTTCTTCCGTTACCAGAAAGACACAACCAGGATCTTGGGATGTCAAGGGTTCTGTTGTAATTGTTTGATTATGATGAATAATTTTTTCTTTTCGATTTTCTAAAGAGGTGTGTACTTGGATACAAGGCTTTTTAAGTTTTGACAGGTAAATAGGTATGTATTTGGATACAAGATCTTTTAACGGGTATGTGTTCACCACAGCTCTATTGGTGGGCTGTCTTTATCAAGGATCCTCGGTGTTGCTACAAATATATCTGGAGTGTCTGGCAAGCAATCAGAACAGGCTTTGTCCTCTTCCCGTGAAGAAAGAGATGTGCCAGAATGTTTGAAAATTTTCCTAAAGAAAAGGTAACTAAACCTTATAGATTCTAAATTTCTAAGATTAGCTCATTTGATTACTTGTCGAAAGAAAATAATGTAAAAAGTAAGATGTAGGAGCTAGATCTCAATGCTCATGCACTTTCCCTGCTTGCATGGGTAGGTAGGGAAGAGGCTATCTTGATGCAATGATGGCTTAGCATGTATTTCTTGATGGGATGAAAATAGCCAGAAAGATAGACAATTTTGAGCTACCACAATTTTTATATGTAATTATGTCATTGCGGTGAGAAAATGCTTTAAAATCCTTAACAATCTGGTATACATGATTATGTCATTAGAAAAATGCAAATAGGCTTTGAATCTGTCAAAAATTGTATATATAATAATGCCATTTGATGATAAAAAATTATTTCAACATTACAGGAATTTACCTTGACTTCATCTCTAGGAACAATATCAAGAAGAAAATCAAGAACATCACCCCTAGTTATAGCTCCTGCAATATCATTTCTCTACAAAGTACGTCTTTTGTTCTCTTCAGTATGTAACCATGAATGTAATGTAAGCTCCAAAATTAAAAGCTCGCATGCCTTTAAGAATAGGATAGGGGTTTCAGCACTTATCATCTGCTCATGCACAGTGTATTATGAGCGAAAAACAGAACACCAAATACTCGATTAAAAAAGAATACTTCAAAAGAAAAAAAAAAGACCTACAATCATCCCACCTTCACATCTTCATCAGATTTCATTATTTTCTTAATTTTGGCAAGAGGAAGTTGATGCTGCTTAAACTCTGTCAACGACAAAATACATCTCATAAGCCATATTCCTTTAGCTTATAAATTTGTCAAATACTAACATATTTATAAGCCCTTAATAACCCTCGTTACGCAATGCTTGTACAAGTATGAAATTTGTTGATATTTAGTTACTTACCTGAGGTAGAAGGATTGGTTATACCTTATCTGACCATGGAAATGAATGTTTTTAGGCAAAGGTGGAAAAGTCCTGCCCATTGTGCTCTTCGTTAAAAGGGTAGAAAAAGGTCTTGACCTTAGGTAAGATCTTGACTGAATGAAAGGTCAACCAACTAAGGTCCTGGTCAACCCTTCTCTCCCAAATTGATCACACCTCCTATTCAGGACCTTACCTAAATGAGAAGGGTTCACCTACCTTTTAGCCAGGGCCAACCTACCGGAATAAGCTAATAGTAGCAAGGAAGCCTTGTTTTCTGTATTTTTCTCCTTAAAAATATGGCTGCCACTATTTATGAAGTTTTGAAATTACAAGTTTCGATTGCTGAAATTGTAGTGTGAAGATGTTCCAATGAAAATGGGGACTGAGAAATCCATCAGACTGTCAGAATGTGTGAAATTGCATATTTTGATTGTCAAAAACATGTTTTTTTATCACTGGATTCCGGCAAGTTACAGAATAAGAGGGTTGTTTGCTACACAATTAAATGGCTCCTGAACCCACCCAATAGGGCCTCCTTCAAGGCAAAATGCATATAATTATGTATGAGAGAATACGATACCAGTTGGTACATACATGTAGGAAGAAAAATCTATTGAAATGGAAAGGTCATGCGGAACAAAAGAAAAAAGGAAAGTAAACAAAATCACCTGCAACTTGTTCCATCTGTTGCATCTACTGTTGCCAAAACATCTGCAGCTACTCTTTCTGGATCTGCATGTAATGGAGATGAGGCTGCATTAATCCTTGTATTTGGAATTTTCAAATATGAATTAATGAGATCCCTCGGGCCTACATCCCTGTTTAGGAGCATCCAAGAACAACAGCAAAAACAGCCTCCCAAATAAAAAATATCGTTCCCCTCTTCTGAGTACCATCAAAATATGCAAATCCTAACGAGTGCATTAAAAACACTAAACCCAACCAGATTGATAAACACTAATAGTAAATACACACAAGTTAAAGCTATGAATTACTTAAACAATACCAATGAACGCATTGAAAAGAACACGTTACAAGCAAGATCAAATACAGGCTCTAAAACCTGTTGCTGATGATGTTGCAGAGGCATCTGTGGCTGCTATTGCTGGAAGAGCAAATTATGCATCAAGTTTGATGGTCCATGAGAAACAGGTGGTGTTGGTGAGCTTTGAAGATGTGGGTTGTTGAAGTGTCAACTTCAACTGCTCTGCAGACAAACGCCGCTTTCCATTTTTGTTTTGAAGAACTCTGTCAAATGCCGCTTGTTATTTTTGCTGAGCAGTCAAGTCAAAGTTTAAAACAGAGTTTATAGTCTTTGGAAACAGAGCTTTTGGTACGCGAGAAAATTTTTTTTTAACGTTTGATTTGGGTCCCACTACCAGCACACCTGTCCACCAAACAAAAGAGTTCCGGGGGGGTGAGGGAACTCACGGGAAGGTTTTTTGAAGCAACCCCCGGAAAGCATGAAAGTTTAGTTTCATGTTTTGTTTAAATGTTTTTATTTTATTTTTACGACAATGTATGTATTGAAGGTTTTAACCTTGGTTAAATTTTTTTACAGCGGGATATTTTAAATATATTTTAACCTTTGGTTTTAAACTTTACGTAATATATATATTGTAAATATATTATATTTACAATATATATAAGTATTGTAATGTGTCGTGAGTATGGTGTAGACTGTGTATTAAGTGTATTGTTTTTTGTGTAATGTAATAGCCCGAAGGCAAATGCAATACACAGTAGTGTGAGAGACAGTGTGTTAAGAATATACACAGTAGTGTAGTGAAAAGAAGATAGAGTTTTTGGAAAAACATATTAAGTGTGTAAAATTTGTAAAAGAGAGACCGAGAGCTTTTTGGCACTGCGTGTGTAGCAGTCCAGTTTTCGAAAATCCCTCTGTTAGAGGAAGACAAGTTTTTTGTAATATATTTCCAGTTAATGAAATAGTTACAGTTTGTGAATTTCTGTCTATTAGTGAGCAATTTTTTTTAATTGTCTGTGTTTAAAGGAGAGAATTATTCTCTCAGTCTTTGTTCTGGAATTATCATAAATTCCAACATGGTATCAAATTTAGTCCAGGCTCTTTGAAGGTGTCAAAGAAGCTGGAGGAAGGATTTTTTGTTGTAGTTGTTTCTCCAGCAGTGTGAAGGCTCAACTAAAATCCAAGGTATTTCTCAAAACATAATTTGTGTTACTGTTTGAAGATAGTCACTTTATTTTAAATATCACTGATAAGATTTAAAGCATAGTTCAGAGTGTTAGGCATGGCAGGAGCCAGTACAAGCATGAGTATTGGAAATGCTCAGCTCCCACAGTTCAATGGTAAGAACTATGATTATTGGGAAATCACCATGAGAGCCCTGTTTGCCTCTCAAGACTTATGGGAACTTGTTGAGGATGGTTTTGAAGAGCCAGTAGATGAAAATGAGTTTAATGCCTTAACTCAAGAAGAGAAGGACTTGTTGAAGAGGAATAAGAAGAAGGACTCTAAATCCCTCTTCTATTTGTATCAAGCAGTACATGAGAGTGTGTTTCCAAGGATAGAAACAACTAAGAGATCCAAAGAAGCATGGGAAACTCTTAAGACAGCCTATCAAGGCATGGAGAAAGTGAAGACAGCAAAACTACAATTGCCGAGGAGAGATTTTGAGACTCTCTGCATGAAGGAGTCTGATAACATAGACTCATTCTTCACATATGTGATTGGAATGGTCACACAGATAAGATCTCATGAAGAGACACTTGAATAAATGAGGATTGTGGGGAAAATTTTGAGAAGCCTACCCTCAAAGTTTGATGTTATAGTCACCACCATAGAAGAGACAAAGGATCTCTCAAAATTTTCAGTTGATGAGCTTCATGCATCACTGATGACACATGAACAGAGATTGGGTAGAAACGAAAACTCATCTTTGGAGCATGCCTTCAAGACCCAAATGTCCTTTGGAAGAGGAAGAGGTCAAGGCAGAAGAAGCAAGAGAGGAAGAGGCAAAAGCCAAAACAGAGGATGAAGAAACATCCCAGCAAATGCTCAAGGAAGGGGCAGCAATCAAAATTAGAACCAAGGCCAAAGCAGCAGCCAGCAAAGTGGACAACAACATGCTCATGGAAAAAGGTATGATAAATCCAATGTCCAGTGTCATTATTGTAAAAAATATGGGCATTATGCAAATGAATGTAGGAAGAAGCAGAATGATATGGGTAATATACCTAGTGAAAATTTCACTAGAGAAAATATCAGCCAAGATAAATTGTTTTTAGCATGTAATATGGCTGAGGAAAAGAGTGAAGATTTATGGTTTCTAGATTCAGGATGTAGCAACCATATGACAGGAGACATTGCTATGTTTTCTATGTTATATGAAAATGTGAAGTCTCAAGTCACATTGGGAACAGACAGTAAGATTTTTGTCATAGGAAAAGGCATAGTAAATCTCTTGACAAATAAGGGAGAAAAGAAGAGCATATATGATGTATATTATGTACCAGGTATGAAATGTAATTTGTTAAGTATTGGGCTGCTCATTCAAAAGGGCTACAATGTTTTATTTGAAGATGATGTATGCACCATCATGGATAAACCACCAATCAAACAATGTATTGCTGAAATAAGGATGACAAGGAACATAATGTTCCCTCTCAGGATGAGGGCAAATTTGAAGAATGGAGAAGAAATGGTAGCAGTGACACAAGAGGCTTTCCAAAGAGAAGAAAAAGATGATAATTGGTTATGGCACTTGAGATTTGGACATCTCAACTTTGGAGGCCTTAATTTGTTACATAGGAAAGGAATGGTAAGAGGATTACCATTGATTGAGAAATTGGACAGCCTATGTGAAGGTTGTATCTCGGGTAAACAACACAGAGAAAATTTTCCATCAGGGAAAAGAATAAGGGCAAAGGCACCCTTAGAAATTTTCCACTCAGATTTAAGTGGACCAATGTAAACACCATCACTTGCAAGCAGCCACTATATGTTAACTTTTATTAATGATTTTACAAGAAAAACTTGGGTTTACTTTTTGAAAAATAAAAGTGAAGTGTTTGAAAAAATCTGCAATTTTAAAGCACTTGTGGAGAACCAAAGTGGGAAGCATATCAAGGTCTTAAGGACTGATAAATGAGGTGAGTACATCTCTAAATAATTTCTTCATTTTTGCAGAGAAAATGGCATACACAAGCAATTTACAGCAAGGTACACTCCGCAGAAAAATGGAGTTGCCGAAAGGAAAAATAGGACAATCATGGATATGGTAAGGAGTATGCTAAAGGCAAAACATTTGCCAAATGATTATTGGGCTGAAGCTGTACATTGTGAAACATATGTACTAACTAGATGCCCAACAAAATCAATGATGAATAAAGTTCTGGAAGAAGCATGGAGTGGGATAAAACAAGGAGTCACCCACATGAAATTTTTTGGTTGTGTGGCTTATGCACACATTCCAGATCAGCTAAGGAAGAAGTTGGATAGCAAGGGGGAGAAGTGTATTTTTATTGGATACAGTGAGGAATCCAAAGCTTATAGGTTGTATAACCCATCCATCAAGAAATTTATTGTGAGCAGAGATGTTCAATTTATTGAAGAAGAAGCTTGGGATGGAAGCATTGAGAAAATAGTCAATGTAAAGAACTATTTGTCTCATGATGAAAATGAGGATGATATGGATGAAATACATCCATCATTTGCACCACTACCTCCACCAACACAAGGGAAGCAAGGAACACCACAAGCTAGAGTAAGAACACCCTTGAGAAGTAATGAGAGTGCTTCTCCAAGCACACCAAAAGGAGCTGATTTGAGTGCTTCTTCAAGCACATGTACACCAAAAGAAAGTGGAACAAGATTCAGAAATTTGAATGACATTTATGAACAAGAGGCAGAAAATGAAGGTATTAACTCTTTATTTTCTTTATATTGTCATGTAGATGATCCTATTCATTTTGAAGAAGCTATAAAAGATAGAAAATGGATAGATGCTATGGATGAAGAAATTAATGCCATAGAAAGAAATAAAACATGGGATTTGGTTGAACTCCCAAAAGGTAAGGAAGTCATTGGAGTGAAATGGGTCTACAAGACCAAGAGTAATGCTGAAGGTAAAATTGAAAGACACAAGGCCAGACTTGTTGTCAAAGGGTATAAGCAGCAACATGGGAGAGACTATGAGGAAACTTTCGCACCAATTGCAAGAATGGAAACAGTGAGAGCAGTGCTGTCCAAGTGGAAATTTTACCAAATGGATGTGAAATCAGCATTTCTAAATGGAGTTTTGATGGAAGAGGTTTATGTTGAACAACCTCTAGGCTATGAGAAAAAGGGCCAAGAACACAAAGTGTGCAGATTGAAGAAAGCTCTTTATGGGCTGAAACAAGCACCAAGAGCATGGTATAGTAGGATAGATTCCTATCTACTAGAAAATGGGTTTGAAAATTGTGAAGGAGAACCCACATTATATATCAAAGAAAAGGATGGTAAGATACTGATTGTTGTCTTATATGTTGATGATGTGATTTTCACAGGTAATGATGATTACCTCATTGAAAACTTTAAAAAGGTTATGAAAGATGAATTTGAGATGACTGATATGGGCTTGCTGAAATACTTCTTAGGAATAGAAGTAGAGAAAATGAAAATAAGATTTTTATTTCTCAAGCTAAGTATGCAAATGAAGTTTTGGAAAGATTTAACATGCAGGATTGCAAGGCAGCAATGACACCCATAGTAATGGGATTAAAACTTAGCAAAGAGGACAACAACAAGGATTTTGATCCTAGTTTGTATAAGAGCATAGTTGGAAGCCTCATGTATTTGATTACAACTAGGCCTGATATAATGCATGTTGTTAGTTTAATTTCCAGATTCATGGAAAGGCCAAAAGTAGCACATTGGCAGGCAGCAAAAATAATTCTGAGGTATGTGAAAGGAACAAAGAGATATGGTATTTTGTATACTACTTCAGAAAATTCTGAGTTAATTGGATACACTGACAGTGATTGGGCTGGAAGTGTAGATGACCAGAAAAGTACATTGTTAGGACCTCATAATGTATCATTTTGACTATACATTTTGTTATTATTCCACTCTTTTTTAGTCTATATTTAAAGCTTACACTATCACTTTCATCCATTTTTCCCAAAGGTATATAATATTCTTCTCTTTAATATATGTTTAATTTGTTTTACATATAATTATACATTACTTTTATATTTAATCATTGATCGAAGATATATAGTTGCTGAGACAGTTTGAAGATCGCAGATAATCTATTATGACTGTCTAAAGACCGCGTTGCTGAAACAGTCAACATGGTACGCAAATCCTGTTGCTGAAACAACCCGTGATTTGCGATTTTGAAGCAGCATTTCAAGTATGACGACGACAAGAAAATACAAGTAAAGGAAGTTGTTACACGAACCACTCTGAAGCCAGTACCATCGTAACCATTGTAACAACATTTTTCTATGGAAGAACAAAAAGACCATATTTTAGAACAGAAGATTATATTGGGTTAAAAATAGGATTTCTATAATGTTAATCGATTGTAATAGATGTCTCCTCTTTAAAAAGAGGAGACATCAGCATTAGAGGAGATTTGGAGACTACGGGAGGTTCATTTCTGAATAGAGAAGGAACATGACTCTTTTTTAATATGTTTCTTTCGATAGATGAATAAAAGTTTGTTTTGAGCACTTCAATTTAATTCCTTCTTCTGGGGAATCTTGTGAGAAGGAAAGGGCTCGCCTTCTTCATAAGATTCACCCATTTGTTCTTGTAGTTTGTTAATTGTTCATTTTATTCATGCCTTGATTAAACCCTGTTTGCTGAAGTTATTTATGCAGTATTGGAATTCTGTTGTTTATTGCTAAAGCTCTATTTTCCTTACTTGCTGCATTGATTTCATACAATTCATTCTTGAGAAGTTGTGATTTATTTTAATTAGCAATCTTGTTTATGGAATGAGTGTGTGAAAGCTTGGTAATAAGAAAACAGGTGCTGAAGATTCCTACTTGGGGAATAGGGTCATGTTCTCTGTTATAGTATAATTGATCTTCCTCTCTGTAGATTGATTTCCTTTCATTGTCTTTTTAATGTAATCCAGGATTCTTTTAATGAAAGTCTGCAATAGAAGGATTGTCTTTGTTGTAACTCAAGTAGACCTCAATTTTGTTAAAGCAAGGTGTGATTAGTGTGATCCTTACTACAACATTTCTTTGCTTTTGAGATTGAGCATATACAGTGTGTGATTTCCTTTGAAATAAAAAAAACTTCCTTGGGTTGAAAATTTATGTAGCACTTGAATTGTTTAAATTAATAAACAATTAAAGTGACCAACATTTTGGCGCCGTTGCCGGGGAAGGAAATTAGAGATTTCAAAAGCATTGATGTTTTTCTTCCAGATGTGCAGATTGTATGAGAGGACGCGGAACCCATAAGAAGACTAACCCTACAGGTGGCAAGGGCAAAGGAAGGGGAGGAAGAAAGACTTTTATTGATGAGATTGTATCAAAAGTTGAATCTTCTCAGAGATTAAGCTCTCGAAGGCCAAAGCCTTAACACTCCCCTCAATCGAATTATGAAACAGAAGAATTTGTGAGCCCTAAAAACATTGAGGAACCAGTAGCAAGTGTTGAAGAACCAGTAGAAAGTATCGAAGAACCAGTAGAAAGCACTGAAGAACCAACAGAGAACATTAAGGAATCAACAGGAAATGTTGAAAAACCAATAGAAAATATTGAAGACCCAGTAGAAAACTTTGAGGATCGAGCAAGTGTAGTGGGAGATAAAACAATGGAAGGAAACAATGAAGGATTCTTTGGTGGAGGACAAGTAGATCCTGAAGGAGAGGTAAAAGATGAGAATTCTCTCTCTACCTTGGGATTTCCTATTAGTGATCTCCCTAGAGGAGCAACTCCCATGAAGAATATCCCACTGTCAGCCTTACCTAACTTCCATGGTTCATCTTCTGAAGATCCTGATGAATTTGTTTTTGAATTTGATATATTATGCAGAAGTTATGATTATGTTACTAATGCTCAGAAGTTGGAGCTGTTTCCAGCAACACTAAAAGGAAATGCACTAAGGTGGTTCATTAGTCTTGGAGGCCATGTAATCACAACATGGGAATAGATGAAACAAATTTTTTTGCTTAAATATCAATACTACTGCCAGACAAGAGAAAAGAAGGAAGAACTATTTAAGATGGTACAAAAGGAGGATGAGAATTTGGAGGAATTTGTGGAAATACTACAGTACAATCTGTAGATATCCAATCATCCCGATGTGAGTAAAAATATTCTTAAAACAATATTACGGAAAGGGGTGAGGGATGATTATTTAGACATGTTAATTATGCTTGGTAAAGGAGATATATCTAAATAATCATATGATGAAATTGTTGACCTCTGTAAAAGATGTTCAAGAGGAGCTGCAAGGAACAGGTCAAACAACAGAGATGCCACATATTCAAGAGTTCAGAAATCAGCCAGTGGAGGAGCAACAAGAGCTGAAATAGGTAATTTACTTGAAGAATTTAAAACTGAAATGTCAAGTTCTTTTGCTTCATAGATTGACACCTTGCAGGTTAAAAAGAAATAGGCCGAAGCAGAAGTAGCTTTGGCTGTCTTTTTCCCCAAATGCAGAGATAAACACCCACTAAGGTAATGCCCATTGGACAAGATACCAATTTTCACCCTTTGTGAGAAAGATCATGAAACATAACAATGCTCTTAATTACTAGGAATAAAGGTAGCATTGCAACCAATCGAAGAAGAAGCTGAAGCAGTCTATCTGCTGACACAGAGAAGACAATGGCAACCACGAGGACAAGCTATGAACTCTAATATGCCATTTACATCTTCTAATCATTGGAACAATTATCCTTCTTTTAGTCAAACAAATTACCCTCCCTTCAACCAAATGCAATACCCAACCTTTAATCAAATGAATTACCCACCCATGCAACAAACAAACCCTCCCTTCATAGATCCTGCAATGTGGACTCCTTGGCCTCCACAACAACCATCTTATTTTGATCAATGGAATTCAAATTGGAGGGGCCAAAAATTCCCATTTCCAAATCAATTTCCTCAATTTCAACAACCACTTCCTCTACCATCAGGTGCTCCACCAAATAATCAAATGAGACCCCAGCTACCTGTAAAACCAAATCCTAACCCCAATAATAAAGTTGTGCAAGTTATTGATATTCAGAACTAGCCTACATTTCTTGTTTTCCCTGCACAATGTAATGACATTCATTTAAGATCTAGGAAAATAGTTGAACCCATCATTAATGATGTTACCTCTTCCGATTCTGATAAAGAAGAAACTGAGAAACATGATTCACATAAAGAGGTACAACCACCCTCTAATAAGGGTGCTGTAACAATAGAACCACCATTCCCTAAGCATTTAGTTTTAACTAGAACACCTGAGCCACTGGCTTTTAATCTTTTAGGGGAATTGCAGAATCTGTATGTTAAAATTCCACTTTTACAGGCACTAAGAGATGTACCAATTTATTCCAGAACCATGAGAGATATTTGTGTTAAGAAACCTGGTAGGAAAGCTAAAGACCCCCTTACAGTTCATGTTATGTGTGATATATCTACATTAATGTCTGGTAAAACTCCTCCAGTTAAATATGGTGATCCCAGCCATCCTACTGTCACAATCCAAATTGGTAAAAAAATAATCCCTCAAGTTTTGGTAGATTTAGGTGTTGCTATAAACATTATGACTCTTGAAACTTCACAATTGCTACAGCTAAAGAACACAATCAGAGATACACCAACCATTCTAGAGTTATTTGATCGTTCTACAATCAAACCAGAGGGAGTTGTTGAATTCTTAGTTATCTCGGTTGAGTCCTGGAATTACCCAGATGACTTTGTGGTGTTACAAACTAAAACAAAGTTGGGGGGACATCCTCTAATTCTGGGAAGGCCTTGGCTAGCCACAGCCGATGCCTTTATCAGCTGCAGATCTGGTTCAATGACAATTTCCAATGGATATGAAACTAAACAGCTTACTCTCTACCCTCATGCTACACCCATGATTATGAATGAGAATTTTGTGTGGATGGATTATGATGATAATGCTATTCAACCTATTTTGACTATCGGACAAGCTTTAAACCTTAAAGATACCACTCAGGATGAAGTAATTAATAATTCCGTTTGTGAACCCTCCTTCGTGACTTCTGAAACACATAATCATCTGGCTGCACTTTTGGAAACAGATACCTGGGAAAAGCTTAAATCTGAAGATCTACCTCAAACATCAACCACCATCTCTTCTAAAAGAATAACAGTAGAAATCAAACCTGGAAAAACACTGAACATAAATCCTAATCTAGCAGTTACTGAAACACAATAGTTAATGAAGTTATTGCTTGAAAATAAGGAAGCATTTGCATGGGACTATACAGATATGAAGGGAATCTCTCTTGAATTATGTACTCACCGTATTTATATTAAGGAAGGCTGTCGACCAGTCTATCAATCCCAAAGATGAATGAACCCTAATTTAAGAGAAATTGTTAAAGAGGAACTTCAGAAATTGCTTAATGTAGGGTTTATATACCCTATATCTGACAGTGAATGGGTTTCCCCATTGGTAATAGTTCCTAAGAAAAACGGGAAATGGAGAGTATGTGTAGATTATAGAGCCTTAAATAAAGTCACTCAAAAGGATCACTTTCCTTTATCGTTCATTGATCAAGTGTTGGATAGTTTGTCAAGGAAGAAATTCTTCTCCTTTTTAGATGGATTTAGTGGGTATAATCAAATCAGAATTGCATCCCAAGACCAAGATAAGACCACTTTTACTAGCCCTTGGGGACTTTTGCCTATAGAGTTCTTCCATTTGCACTATGTAACGCACCAACAACTTTTCAAAGGGCTGTTATAGGAATCTTTTCTGATATGCTGAATGACTCCATGGAAATATTTATGGATGACTTTACCCCTTATGGTGTGTCTTTTAAAGATGCATTACATAATCTTGAGAAGGTACTCTAATGTTGTATACAAGCTCACCTCTTCTTAAGCACTGAAAAATGTCATATGATGATGAGTGAAGGAGTAGTGCTTGGACGTTTTATCTCATCTCAAGGAATTCATGTAGATCCATCCAAAATACAACTCATTCAAAATATTCTTGTTCCTAAAACACAAACTGATGTGAGAAATTTTCTAGGACATGCTGGATATTACAGGAGATGTATTAAAAAAATTTCCAAAATAGCTTCTCCTTTATTTGTGCTACTTATGAAAAATGTTGAATTTAAGTGGACTAATCTTTGCCAGGAGGCCTTTGTAGAACTCAAGCATCAGTTATCTATAGCTCCTATTTTGAGAGGACCTGATTGGGCACTTCCCTTTCATATATCTTCTGATGCTTCAGATATTGCAATTGGAGCTGTCTTGGGACAAGAGGAAAACCATCTTCCTTATGCTATCTACTTTATCAGTAAGAATATGACCCCCTGCTGAGCTTAATTATACAGTTATCGAAAAGGAATTTTTAGCAGTAATTTATGCCATTAATAAATTTTGACATTACATTACTGGTTACTCTACTTTTGTCCATACTGATCACTCAACTATTAAGTATTTAATGAACAAGTCTATCACAAATGCTCAAGCTACCAGATGGTTATTGTTACTACAAGAGTTTGATATTACAATTGTAGATCGACCAGGTAAAGAAAATGTTGTTTTTTATTTCCTTTCATGGTTAAAAACCAATAATAATATTCCAGTAGATGATTCATTTCCTGATGAGTATTTATTTGTAGTATCTACTCACTCACCTTGGTATGCATACATTGCCAATTATTTGGTTGCAGGAAAGTTACCATCACACCTGTCACATCGAGAGAAAAGAAAAATCATTCAACAAAGTGCTTGGTATAGCTAGATAAGCGAGTGTCTTTTCTACACAGGACTTGATCATGAAATCCGGAGATGCATTAGAGAGGATGAGGTGTATGATATACTAAAAGCTTGTCATGATGGCCATTGTGGAGGGCATTTTGTTGATAAAAGAATGGCACATAAAATTCTTAGGATGGGTTATTATTGGCCCTCACTGTTTAAGGATGCAAAGAAATATGTTCGGGCTTGTGATAGTTGTTAGAGAATGGGTCAACCTAATCATAGATATTAAATTCCATTGAACCCCCAATTAATACTCGAACCATTTGAAAGATGGGCTTTAGATTTTATAGTACCCATTAATCCTCCATCCAACCAAAGAGTTTATATATTAGTCTGCACAGATTATATGACTAAATGGGTGGAGGCCAAAGCACTTCTTAGAGCTAATGAAGAAGCTATCCTAGCTTTCCTATTTGAAGAAATATTTGTTAGATTTGGAATCCCTAGAGAGATAGTTACAGATGGAGGACCTCCTTTCAATTCTCATGGTTTCAAAGCCACCCTTCAGAAATATCATATTCATCATATAATGACTACACCATACCACTCCCAAGCTAATGGGCAGGTGGAAAGTACAAATAAAGTAATAGAAGCCATTCTAACCAAAATAGTGAAGGATAATTGGAAGGATTGGTCTCAAAAGCTCCCTGAAGCACTATGGGCTTACAGAACTACCTGGAGAAATACTACAGGATTTTCTCCCTATGAATTGGTTTACAGTAAAAGTGGTTTTTTTCCTGTGGAATTTGAAATTAAAACTTTAAGGACTACTTTAGCTGTTAACCTTGATTTGATTGATGTGCAGACAGCTAGGTTGCAGCAGCTTCTTGAATTGGATGAAAAAATATTAGATGCCATTCATCAGACAACTACGATCCAACAACAAAGAACAAAGTGGCATGATAAAATCATCAAGCACAAGCAGTTCCAGAAAGGTAATTGGGCTTTATTTTATGATTCTCGGTTTGAAAATTTCAAGGGAAGCTACGTACAAGATGGTTGGGACCCTATGAAGTAGATGTTGTTTTTCCCAATGGAACAGTAAGGCTTTTAACAATTGATGACTATAAAACACCACTACTAGTAAATGGTCATCGGCTTCATTTGTACCAGCGCCCTATTTCTAAAGAAGATTTTAAGGCCACTTGCATGGCAGATGCACATTATCTTTTTCTAGGGGAGTCTTCTGCTCCTCATTGCATTTAATTGTTTTCTGCACTATATTTTTAGTATTAGATTAGATTTCTTAAACTAATAATCCCTGTCAAGGGTTGGCATGTTACAATTGATTATTTTGCAGATTTTTGATTAAGGAAGGACTTACCAAGAAAGGACAATTTCACCACAAGAAGATCCAAGCTTTATTTCGAGAAGCTTTGTTTCCCTCACTTAAATTCATTTCCCCATCTCCCGGTAACATTTCATCATTCATTCCCTTAATTCCTTTTTCCTTTCCATATCATTTTTCCTATTTTTCCCATTTTACTCATTTTTGAAACACCATTCTCCAGCAAATATTTTCCCTATTTTTCACTGCTGAAATACCATTTCTCAGCAATTATTTCCCATTTTCCCACTGTTAAAACATCACACCTTAGCAACATTCTCCCTATTTTTCCATTGCTGAAACACCACTTTCAGCAGTATGTCACTCATTTTTCCGTTGCCGAAACACCATTTCTTTCTCCAAAAACATGACTATGCAATTCTTTTAGTCCTTCATTTTCACTTCTCTTACTCCTTGTGTGAATATTTTCCATTCATTTCCTCTTTCTTATGATCAAGAAGACTCTAATAGGATCTCCCTTATGTTTCAAAGAGTTCTAAAGTTCTTCCATGATTATTGAGCTATCATAAAAAAGCACTATATTTTTCGAATTACAAAGCAAAGGTAAATATAAGGTATGTGAATTTTATGTAATACAATTAAACGATAGTTAAAAGAGAATATTTTTTTCATTATGACTACAATCTCCACACACTCAAAAACATCATTTCACCTTTTTTTTTTTTTTTTCTGAATATGGCTACTTCTATATTGATATTAGTACAAAAATAGTGTTACAAGGAGGACATGGCCTCATGATTTCCAGCCCAGAACTGAGGCATCCTAGCTTTACCAGCAGGTAATTTGTCAACATTACAATTATGAGAGAGACCATGAAAGCGTCGAAGAGCTGCAAGACTTTCTGTTCCTATCAAATGACTCAAACTTGTGACTGACATCATAGCATGAACAGACTTAGACAAAAAAGCTCCTGTGGAGTAGACCTGAGTGGCTAGATGTTTACCATTTTTAGCCATACCAAAAACAAAACAGACATAATTTGAACCAGTGAGGAGAACAAGATACTGAACCAAAACCTGAACGTAGCTCCCACGCAGGGGAGACCGACCATTAAACAGGACTGAAACCAAGAAAACAGTAGCATGATTTGTCATAAACTTGAGACTGTGGAGAAGCACCTGAAAGCCGAAGGAGCCCAAAACGCCGTCGCACCCGGAAGAGACTAGCTTACTGAGCAGAGGAAGGGTCTTCCTCGACAATGAGGCAGGCATATTTGTACGGGTCCTCATCATCAGAAGGAGGACCGCAATTGCGTTCAGAACCGCCGACAGTGGAAGCCAAAGGACCAGCCGAAGCGCCCAGATTAGCGTCGATGCTCGAGGAAGCTGGCTTCCCAGTATCTGCCTGGGGCATGCTATGCGCTGTTTCCAAGAGAGGCTCCCGAACAGCAACATTGGTGGCACGAGCTTGGGCTGAGGAAACTGGAACAATTGGAGCTGCACGAAGGTCTATGGTCACAGTGGCGAGGAGCGAAGTGTTATCTATGCTGCAGGGGAAATGAAGACGGGCGTGATGTGAATTAGCCCTGGAAGAGAGACGGAAATGCCCCGCAGAGTTGAAGCGGTTCCGTCCCCTCCCACGCCCTCTGTGTGGAGCAGGAAGCCGAACAGGACCAAACTCGGAAGAATAGGACGAAGAGTCAGAATTTGAGGGGGAGGAACGATTAATGGTGCGCCCCTGGACACCCCCTCTCCTGCAAGGCATTCTTGGGCAGAGGCGCGGCATAGTTTGAAGAGCTGCAAGAG
This sequence comes from Pinus albicaulis, assembly GCA_034641835.2. NCBI lineage: Eukaryota > Viridiplantae > Streptophyta > Pinopsida > Pinales > Pinaceae > Pinus > Pinus albicaulis. The sequence continues at coordinate 1,261,265,016 of CM076572.1, forward strand.
AATTGGGGGCGGGATGTGCCGAATGACAAGCAAACTCAGAGACTGACGGACGCCGAACTGTGCAGGAGGCACAATTGGAAAGGTGGATGCCGGGCAGAAGCTCTACGCAACAATTTAACACACAGCGCTTGCCATTGCTGGTGCGATAGCAGCGCTCAACCGCAGCAGGACGACAACAGACGTTGAGGGGTGAAACCAACACAGTATGTCCAGAATTCTCCATCGCAGTTGAATGAATATGCCGGCTTCGGGGAGAGAGCTCCCAGGTATAGGCATTCAATGGCCTGACTGCTGCAATTAAGGCCTGGATCATGCGATGGGTGGCGGTGGTGGTAAACCACGTGCCAACCCACATGGCCCCCTGTGCAGCATTAAACGTTGCAACCACCCGCATCCGGGAACATCATTTCACCTTAGTTAGGGGGGAATTTCGAAATTATATGCCATCATTTCACAGCATGCCAATTACCGTCATTTTTTATACCCATTACTTCGCCCCTTCACCGATACTCTATGTTCTCATTCGCAAAGTTTACTATGTTCGAAGTTCGGTAACTCTGCTCTTTGCCTCTGCATTTACCTAAGCTAGTAACTATGGGAGGACCGGCCATCAGACATGAGCTCGGCTCAATAGCTCTGCTTGAATTGTTTCCAGACGCGTATCAGATTTTCCAACAGGCAGGTTGGGGGGGATATTTTGAGAGACTTCAAGAGTTCGACCCATAGCAGGTCCTGGAATTTGCACAAAATCTTCAGGAGAACCATTCTACTGTCCATGGAGTCCGAATTCCAGTTTCAGAGGGTGATATAGCACAAGTCTTAGGTTTTCCAGTCATTGGTGCTCGGTGGTTTACTCACAATCACATAATTCTAAATGCACAACGGGACTTCCTTCTCCCGGGGGAACACGTTGAGATTAAAGGCCGTGGTGTGGGACTTCATTAATTACCTCCTCCGTGGCCGAAGGTTGCTGAATTTTTCAAACATTATTTAACTTGTGAAGGTCACTATCAGGTAGTCTATTAGCACAACTTTGTCTTAATGAGTCACTTACGACATGGTAGACTAGTGAACATTCCTTACTATTTGCTTAGATGTATTAGAAATATGTCATTTTATTGTAGATGAGTAAAATTTCCACTCCTTTCCCTCACCCATCAATGCCTTTGTCAGCTATTGATTTAGAGGGGGTTTTATTGAGAAAAACCCTCCTCTAAACAATTTACCTTTACCTCTTGAGCAAGTTGCCGAAATTCCTCAAGGGGCTGCTGAAAACCCCCAAGAAATCCATGAAATTTCCTAAGAGCAGCAGTCTAAGAATATCCCTGAACCTCCATCTATTCCATCCACAGAACTAGCTAATCCAGTTAACTTGTCCTCAAGTCCATCTCACTTAGCAGAGTCATCTGACCCTACCGTCCACATTCCCAGTGATGACTCTCAGGCCGAAACACCACCATCTTCCCCTATTCGTAAAATAAAAAGGTGAATTACAACCACCTCTGTATCAAAAAGACAAAAAAGGGTTGTAACTAAAGCAGCCACCTCCTCTGATAGCCTTTCTCCTAGGGAAAAATATTCTCATAAAAAGAAAAAGAAAACTACTACTTTTTTTGCTTTCCTACCTAGGAGACGAATGAAGACGTCTATTGAATCAGAAACCATTCCTATTACCCCTGATCCCGTAGCCATTTTGTTAAAACTCCATTCATCACCACCCTTCCAAACCCCAGAATTATTACCTGTCTCATCCTGTGGCACTGAAACACAAGAACCAGATGCCCAGGGTAATATGACATCATTTTCTACAGAACCAGTAGCTGCTCCACAAGAACCAGCTACTTAGTCAGTAGCTGCTCCACGAGAACAAGCTACTCAGTCAGTAGCTGAAACACAAGAACCAGCTGCTAATGTGCAAAAATTAGACATCCAATATGCTAATCATCTAGTAGCTGCCAGAAAGAAACCGGCTCTAGCTGTCACACAAGAACCAGCTACAGCTGAAACACAACAATCAACTCCAGAGAAAGCAACTGATACACAAGGACCTGTTGTGGTTCCTAGAGATAGCCTTGAGTTGTGAAAGACCAGTGCTTAGGACATCTTATATAGCAAGGAGCATGTGATATAACGTGGGGAGTTATCAACAAAAGGCTCTCATGCTATCTCCTGTAAACAGGGAGGCTAATTAGAATGGGACCAAAACTTTCAGAAACTTGTCACAGGGAGAGAAATACTGCAAAGGCAAGGTGTAAAACTCTAATACAAATGCATCAGACAATTCAAAGGTAGCTTACTGTAAAGAGGGCTGATTCAAAAATACCTCACATAAATAAATAATCAGAAGATGTTTACTGTGTATGAAAGATTGAGATAATACTAACTGTCATTTAGATGATATCCAGATACACATATCACCATGTAATGGGATTACCAATTTAAGAATCCATACATGACAATAGCATTTTAAAAATAACATCCCAAAGAAGCTAATATAGCAAAAGTATGGTTGAAGTGGAAAATGGAACAGTATATCACGCCTGAGCCATATTTAAAGCGCTTGACTGGTTCAAAGCATGAGTATCAACTAGGATAAATTTGTACCAAAAACCAGTGAGCCACTCGCATTCCAGAACATGATACAAGAAAGGCGAATGAAACGAAATGAACAATTAAACTAGCACATATAAGAGAAAGTTACAAACTATGAGACACCAAAGACCAGAATCCTCATTAAAGATGGAAATCCTCCTCACTGAGACCCAATGGACTCTGTGTATTCATATAAAAGTTCGACAAAAATGCATACAAAATTCTCTTACTGCATAATTCTCTGAAAATCTGGAACCCCCAATCATCTATTCTTGGGGAGTTTTATAGGAGAAAAACTAGTAAAGGGAGTGGATGATGAACATTTAATTTGTCTCATTAAGACAGGATGGCAGAAGCATTCACGCCCATACTGCTTAATGACTCTGTAGTGTTGTATGTACTCTGTAGCCTATTTTGAGAGTCCTAGTCAGGTTGAGATTGACCTCAGATATGTTCTTGAAGTCCTTTCTAGTTGTTTGGAGCTCTGCGCTAGCCTTCTGGAATAAATGAACTGGGTGGAAAATCTGCAAGGCCTCCATGCTTCATAATTGCTGACTGACAGGCGTAGGAACTTTAGTCAGTGTGTTCATTTGTTTAAGGGCTCGAGGAGGCATGGAGGCTTTAATGGAAAGATGTACTGCCTGGAGAAAAACATCCCGCAGATATTCAAACACAGACCTGGCTATTGCGTGTGCTCTTCAGGTCTTCAAACTGCACCTTAATCCTTTGAACACGGGTTTAGCAAATTAAATCTTTAATTATAGGCTTAAGTCCCTCAAATCCGTCTCTACTGATTCATCTTGTTGCTGTTGAAATGATTATCTCTGCACACTGAATCAGAGTGGCTATGACTATAGAGGCAAAGTGAATTTGCCACTCTGAACACCCTGCACAAATACAATAAACTCATTATAAAAATCCAAGGGAGGTGGCGGGGAAATGTTGTGGAGGCCTGTGGATGGTGGCGCAGCAATGGAAAACAGTGGAAATGGTGAAAGAATGGTGGAAAATGGAGTTGATGGTGGTTTGGTGTCATAAGGGTCGTAGACCATCCGATCAGCTAAAGAAATGGGAATGAACGGTCAGGATTTACGAACGGAGGTGTTAATGGTAAGTAAGCGGAAGAAATAGCACTTTAGTGTTAAAACACCAAAGTCTAATGTTTGGTCAAATACATAGAAAATCAATGAAAATGAATGAAATTCGGGTGTATCTTGTGGTGGGACCCGGCGGGTGGAGGGCGATTAACTGTGAGTCGTTGGATCTCGGGAAAAGATCAATGGTGGGGATTGAATGTTGAAGTTAATAGAGGCTCCGATGAAGAAATATGGCGGAGGGTGCGACACAATGTAGACCGTCAATCTTGGATCAAACGGATGGTCACGATCGAATCGGAAAATCGCAATCGGGAGGGATGGAGGGTGACACAGTAAGACCTTTACGATTGTGATTGGAGCGATGTTGCGATTATGCGATGGCACACCAACTGTTGGATCGTGCGAGGGATCAACGGTGGAGATTAAATCGGTGGGGGAAACAACGAGTGCAACAAGCAGGGCGGGAGAGATAGGGGTCGTTAGGTCAGAATGGATGAACGGCGGAGATTAGATTGGAGAATTGCAATCAGGAGAGGTAGAGGGTGGCATATGAAACATTTCCAATTGGCGATTAGCTATTACGTGCCAGTCGTTGGATCTGGAAATAGATCGATGGCCCACGGTTAATCGGAGGGGTCAGTGAAGAGGGGCGATGGGTGCGTTGTGGAACAAGCAATGGCCGTCAGATCTTTGCAGATCGATGGCTGAGATTACGGTGTGGGTCTAATAGACCAAACTCAATTGCATTGGAACTTTTTAAGTTTACAAAGGAGAAGGGCACATATGAAACCTCCGATTGCGATTGGAGCGACTATGGGCTTAGCGCTTGGTCTTAGCGCCGGGATTTATGGAGGGGAATTGGTTAAGGGGCTGGCCTAGAAAGGGGCTTAGCCTGTTATAAGGTGGAAAGTGGGTTCTTAGCCCGTTTTTCATGCATTTTAAGGCTGACAAGGGGTAACGGTAGAGAGAAAAAGGGATTTTTAGAACAACCAAGGGTATTTGTGAGGTTTAAAAAGGGGATTTGGGTGATTTTAAGGGTTAATGAGGAATTATGGAATGGGAAAAAGAAGGTGAAGAAGCAGAGGTTTAGTGGGAGTGAAACGAGAGGGAAAATTCCTTTTTATGGCATTCTTCTTCACAAACAGAGAGGTTTTTAACTGGAAACAGCAGTGGGGATTCATCAAAGGACAAAGGGCATAAAGGGACTTCAAAGATGATGTGTTCTCAACAGGAATGCATTCCTTGAAATCTCAGAGACAGTTTGACCCCCTGTTTTCCACTCAAAAATTAATAGGGGGCTAACATGATCAACATGGGCTCCACCTGGGGATGGCACGTTCATCCTTGGCCGTGTTGAAAACTTCACAAACCACTTGTTAATCTTCTGTGTGGACACCACTCTTCAGCACTTTTACTTTTCTCTTCATGATTTATCACAACACCCACATTATTCAAACAAAGATGAAAATAGAATACTAATGTACAGTATAATACCTCAGGCTGTCTCTGCCTGAATCAGAACTGGAAGTAAGGTTTGAGGAACTAACCATTTACAAGGGCATCGAGCAAGTCTCCCTGTAAATTCTCCAACCTGTAAGTGTTATTGTCCCCTTGTTCCACAATTTTAAAAGGGCCGAACCAGAGTGGGTCGAATTTACCATGTTTCCCCTTTTCAGCTCTTCGAATATCCAATCTAAGCACTAAATCTCCAACCTGCAACTTCCTGTCCTTAGCATGCTAATCAAAAAGGTTCCTCATCTTCTCTTGATATTTAGTTAGCCTCTGACTCACCTAGTTCCGTGTTTCTTCTAACTCTACCAGCTGATTGATTCTCCTGGTCACATCATCGGGATCTTCTTGACTTTATTGCATGAATCGGGCTACTGGTAAGGCTAAATGCACAGGTAATACTGCTGCCCTCCCATATACTAATTCATATGGGGACTTCCCGGTTGCTCTTTTGCTAGTAATCCTATTGGCCCATAGAGCGAATTTCAACTAGGAATCCCAGTTTTTCTGATTTTCATTGATAGCCTTCTTCAGTGCTCTCACCAGGGTTTTATTTGAAGACTCTGCCAAGCCATTTCCTTGTGGGTAATAGGCCATAGAGTGAATTAGTGCAATGTTATACTGCTGGCAAAATCTCACAAAATTTACAAACTTGAAGGCTTGGGCGTTGTCGGTCACTATCTTGGCAAGGCAGCCAAACCTAGATATGATGTTTTCTTTCATGAATTTTATTATCACAGCATCTGTTGCATTCCTCACAGGTATAGCTTCCACCCATTTTGTGAAATAATCTGTGGCAGTTAATATCCACTTATGCTGACCACTCGATGAAGGATGAATTTCACCGATAAATTTGATTCCCCATTTCCAGAATGGTTCATCCACGTGAACAGGAATCATGGGCAGAGGTGCCAACTTCTGTCTTTCAACAAATCTTTGGCATTTCTCACAAGCTCTGACCCGGGCAAACACATCTCCAAAGAGTTTGGGCCAGTAGAAACCAGCCTTCAGGATTTTGTGAGCAGTGGCCCTCCAGCTGTAATGACCCCCATAGATTCCTTCATGAAATTCAGCCATTATATTCTCTACCTCATCCTCTGTGAGACACAGGAGTAGGATGCCTGAGGGATCTCACCAGTATAGCCAGCCATTGGCGACTATGTACTTCTGTGATCTCAACCTTGGTGTTCTGTATTTAGCTTTATCACAGCTAGGAGGGCAGCTGAGTGTGAGGAGATATTCCACTATCTCTGTACCACGGGTTGGTGAGGTACTTCATATGTGTCTTCGAAGTAGCTATCTCTACTCCCTATTGCTCTTCTTTCTTCTTAGACTCCTCATTTGCTATCAAGGACAGATTTATACCCAGAGCCCGATAGTTTGATTCAGATAAGATTTTGGCTAGCCCTTGTCCCTTAATCAGTTTGGTAGGACGGATGTCTAGCTCATACTCTTGTATTTTGGCAATCCACTTCCCCCTTTTTCCTTCACTATCCCCTTGGATAAGAATATCTTTTACAGCTGTTGTAGGCACAAATGCAGTGATATGGGACTGCAAGACATACATGTGGAATGCTTTAAGGGATTTCACCAGGTCGTATGCTTGCTTTTCTAATATGTTATATTTCAGTTCAGCATCACGGAGCACCTGACTGAAGAAAGTGATGGGCTGCTCATACCCTTCTTCATTTCTCTGCAATAAAACTCCTGCCACTGTATGAGGTTATGCAAATTAAAAGATCATGAAAGGTTTGGCATAATATGGCCCAGCTAGCACAGGGGCTTCTGTAAAAGCATTTTTTATCCTGGAAAAGGCCTCTTGTGATTCCTGGGACCACTTTACCTCATTATTTTTCTTCAGCATGTCAGTTATATGTCTAACTATCTCAGCATAGTTAGGGATAAAAATCCTCAAAAAATTAATGCGCCCTAGGAACACCTGCACCTCCTTCTTATTTCTAGGAAGAGAAATGCCATTTATAACTTCTACTCTCTTAGGATCTATTTTTACCCCATCTTTGGTTACAATATGTCCCAAAATCTTACCCTCTTCTAATGCAAATAATGGTTTCTGTGGATTGAGAGAGAGACCATACCTTCTGCACTTCTCGAAAGTTCTACGCAAGTGTTCAATGTGCTCGGCATCATTTTTTGAAAATAGAATTATATCATTGAGATAGACCACCACAAACTTATCTTGCTCCCCAACAAAGAAAATGTCCATGGCCCTTTGAAAAGTGGCCCATGCGTTAATCAACCCGAAAGGCATCCTGGCATACATAAATGTACCCCATGGTGTGGTGAAAGAAGTCTTCTTCTGCTCCTCTGGAAGTACAGCCACCTGATTGTAACCAGAGAATCCATCCATCATTGACATCTGAGAAGCTCCTACCACTTTCTGCAGGATGTGATCCATCTTGGGCAGTGGATAATTATCCTTTAAGGATGTTCGGTTCAATTTTCGGAAATCAACACATAGCCTTATTTCTCCATTCTTCTTTCGGATAGGGACTAGGTTTGCCACCCATTCAGAGTACCTCAATGGCACAATTATTTTGGCCTCTAACAGCTTCTTTATTTCTTTCTTAATGGAGGGAAGTAGCAAGGGATTTATCTATCTAAGCTTCTACTTGTGCAGCTTTGCATCGCTTTTTAGTGGAATTTTATGCTGCATGATACCAATGTGAAAGGTTTTTAGGTCCTGATAAGACCATGCAAACACATGTTTATATGACCGGAATAATTTCTGGTAGAGCTCTTTATATTCTCCTGGGACCTTCTTGGATAGCTTCACCACTTTGGGGGCAACATCAGTGCCAAGGTTCAGGTCTTCTACCTGGTCTTCTTCTACCACTTTATTTGGCTACAGTGGGATATCGTTCTTGTCGAACAATCGTTCTAGACACACCAGCTCTCTGGGTATAACGTTTCCCTTCAATTGCAACACTTTGTGACCTGCCACCTTTTCCTCCCATTTGTTTTCTGAAAGGTCTTCCACTTCTTCTTCTTCACAAGCATCAATCTCCATGTTGGAGAATTCTCCGATTGTTTCCAGGAACCTTTTCACTTGTTCTTCATCGTCAAACACCTGCCAGTGCTTGATGTTGTCTGGGATTGATGGCCAATAACACACCTCAATTTCATATCTTAAGAGAGGGTTTTGAGGTGGGCGGAAAGTACTGGCAGCCACTGCAAGGGATTCTACCATCCTATTCTATTCCCGGGGTATGAACTGAATATTAAATGCCAAGAAAAAATTCTCCACCAGGTCTCACACTTCGTTCCTATAATCCCTCGGTATAGGATGTTTGGTTTGACACTGGTTCTTTACTTGTCTAACCACCAGTTCTGAATCCCCCAGAACCTTTAAACTCTGTATATTCATGATTTTGGTCGTCTGTAACCCTATCAGGAGTGCTTCATATTCAGCCACATTATCAGTGTCTTCATATTCTAGCTTGAAAGATAATGGGACCCATCTGCCTGTAGGAGAAATCAATAATACTCTGGCCCCATTACCTTCTTTAGAATTTGCTCCGTCAAAGTGAAGTGTCCAGATTCCTACTTCACGGCTCTCTGAGGGCTGCTCGGTCTTGATCTGACAGAATGATGGTTCTTGAGCATAATCTTTGTCTTCCTCCAGCATTAAACATGAGAAATCACCTTCTTTACTGTAGACTAGTCAATTAACCGAGTTGTCGGCCTTAGTAACCATCTTGACAAATCTAGTTTCCCTATACAACCTCCTCTCCTGGCCACCAAAAACTGGGATAGTAGCATATGTCAAGTCCAACTTGATTGACCCACCATTTTTTGTTCCCCAGGACCTTGACAACAACATGCCAAAGCGAGCTGGGATGTCAGCCACCACAATGTCCATCACCACACTTTTTGCGGGAATCTGGGCCAAATTGACCACCAAATCCTTGATCATACCCAGGCACTTAACTCTTTTGGAGTCAAATGAATAGAGATCCTTGTATGGCCGGGTGATTTGGAGTCCTAGTTGTTCCATGACTGACAGAGGCAAGAGATTATGGGAAGCTCCCAAATCTAACATACAGTTATGTAATAGCAGGTCATGAATCACTAGAGATACATAAAAAGGAGGAGTAGAAGCATCTAATTCCTCAACGTGGGGGCCAAACACAACCATGGGTCTTTCTTCTTGAAGGTTGAGACTATCTGGGATGCGTGCTACTTCTAGAGGAAGCATGAAAGAGGCGACCTGAGACTGATATGCAGGTTGCTTTAACAATTCAGTCAAGGGGACTGGGATTTTGATCTTCTCAAGCTCCTTTTGTAGACTAAAGGTAGGAGGGGACTTTTCTATCGAGACCTCCTTTGACTCCTTATTTTCGGCCAAGGGTTTGACTTCTTTTGATTCAGACTTGGTATTAGGGGGAATGACTATTTTTGAAGAGGAAGGAATTTGATCATTAGACTGCAAAGGTTCTTTTAGAGGCCTCTTACCTTTGTCCGTGACCTTTTAACACTATTACCGATGAAATAGGTAACCGCACTATTACCTTCTTTTTTTTGGTAGCATAAAAAGCACCCGATTTTGAAAAGTGGTGATGTAGAATCACCTTTTTTTTTTTTAGCACATTTTTGACGCTCTAATATTTTTATTTATGAAGTATGAATATTTGTTTTAAAATGTTAGTGATTTTCATGTTAATTTTGAAACGTATTGATGCAGCATCAATTTTTTTTTTTTTTAGAGCGATGATTTTCATGCTAATTTTGAAACGTATTGATGCAGCATCAACCTTTTTTTTTTAGAGTGGTGATTTCATGTTGGTAATAAAACACAAAACTTAGATAAAAATATATATATATATATATATAAAAACAATAAAAAAACCAATAAAAATGTAAAAAAAACAAAATTAACTCGTAAAATAAAAAATTTAAAGAAAAATAATTTAAAAAAAAAAAAAAAACAAAAAACAAAAATATTTGAAAATTATATCAAAAGAAATGACAAAATTTGAAAAAAAACACATAATTTAAAGAAAAAAAAACAAAAATTAACAAAAAAATTAAAAAAAAAAACATCAAAAACATTTTTTTCTAAGTTATTAAAAAAAACCATATAATTAAAAAAAAAAATTAAATAGAAAATTTTAAAATAATTTAAATTACAAAATTAAAATTTAGATAAAAAAAAATAAAATACAAAAAAGAAAAAATTAAATTAAAATAATTAAATTAAAATAATAATAATAATAATAAGAAAAAAAATACCAATTTTAAAATTAACAAAAAAAAAACAAATTAAAAAAAAATAATAATAAATAAAATAAAATTGAAAAAAAAATTAAAATTAAAAAAAACTATCATTAAAAAACAAAAAAAAAATGAAAAAAACCATGTGCAAATAATTAAAAGACAAATATCCATAAATTTACTGTTTTTTTTATGAAACAATTTATAAATTTTAAAAATGAAAAACTAAATAAACTAAAAGATTAAAAAAAAAAATTAAAATTAAAATTTAATAAATTTAATAAATAAATTTTAAATTTTAAAAAATAATTAATCTAAAATATTAAATTTAAAAACAAAATTAAAAAAAAAAAACAAAAAATTAAAACAAATTAAATTTAAAATAAAAAATTTGAATTAAAAAAATAATAATTTTAAATTTTTTGAATTTAAAAAAAAATTATTAAAAATTAAAAAAATATAAAAAATAAAAGAATTTTTTGATCGTGGTGGCACCGCGAATTGACCTCCCACCCAAGTGGCGGCGGAGGCCGGATGTTAGGCGGGTGGGCGATTCTGAGAATCGTCCTCCCACTGAGGCGGATTCCGGGAATCAACCTCCTACGGCGGGAGGCCAATTCCGGGAATCACCCTCCCGTGGCGGGAGGCCGATTCCGGGAATCGCCCTCCCACAGCGGAGGGCCGATTCTGGGAATCGCCCGCGGCGAGAGTCCGATTCCAGTAATTGCCCTCTCGCGGCGGAAGGCCGATTCCGAGAATCGGCCTCCCGCGGTGGGAGGGCAATTCCCGGAATCGGCCTCCCGCCGCGGAAGGCCAATTCTCGAAATCAACCTCCGGCCCACCGGCCAGCGTCCGCTACCACCTGGACGGGAGGCCGATTGGCGGCGCCACCATGATCAAATTTTTTTTTTATTTTTTTTTAAATTTTATTTTAGATTCAAAAAATTTAAAATTATTTTTTTTAATTTAATTTTTATATTTGAAATTCTTTTTTTTTTTTAATTTTTTTGTTTTTTTTAATTTTATTCATTTTTCTTGTTTTTAATTTTTTTTTTCTAAATTTTCTTAATAATTTTTGTTAAATTTTGTAA